>JBBBDQ010029712.1:0-295000 GCA_037127315.1 Ascarosepion bandense | reverse complement strand
GCCGTGTGTGGGAATCAAAATTGTTTATGCTAATTTCAAATTCTGACCAAGTTTTTTGCCTTCATTTTAAACTGATATCCATTGTTTGGAAAGGCATGAAACCCATCTTCTTCTAGTTATGTGTCAAATAACAGAACAGTTTTAACTTGGTTTGGCAACAAATATAGGAGAAAGAAAACCATGAATTCAATCTGTTTTAAATAATTGGAAGAAATAAACCTTTTAACCTTTGTAGGGCAACCAATCTAGAAGAAGAAAAAATCAGAATTTAAAACCAGCCTGATGAGGGATCAGCTCTGCTAGGGCTAAAATTCCCTAGACACACCCACTGCTGCTGTAGAAGCAGTGGGTGTGGTGCTCCAACAACCCTCATTGTGATTATAATTATGAAAAATTTCAAGAATTGGTGAGTTTTGTTTTTATTACTTTTTATTCAGAGGAAAAAAATAACTGAATTATGAATTCTGTGTTTTAAGGTAGGGATATCTTTTAAGTTTAGTATTATCTGACATAAGACTGAAGTCGAGGAGCATTCACTACTGATGGGATTGTATTATTGTAGGTTTTAACAAATCTTTATTTAGCCACAGTATAAAAGCAATATCCTTGCAAAAGTAATGGACGTGTGGGTTGAGATTGGCTTATCCTTGCTATACAGTGAAGGGTTTAATTTGAAATGTTTGTAGATATGGTATTGTTGTTGTTGTCGTTGTTTTGAGTGGTGGTAGTGGTGATGAAGATGCATTAAGATGATGATGATTATTATTATTGTTGCAAAAGTGATGAACTTTGCAAATTTTTTTCTTTTAAATTCTGTTGTATAAAAGAAATTCCAAAGATGGTAATATTTGTTTCTGGTCCTTGTATTTAATATTTTGTTCCTTAAATCACATCCCTTGCAACCACACATGGCCTTTCCACTTTTCATGCCTTTCTTTTACATTGAACATTTTTTTAACATTTTCTGTATCAGATTATTTACTCTTCTTATTCACTTTCTTTGCCACTTGCTTTTTTTTACCCTTTCTTTCTTTCTTTCTTTCTTTCTTTCTTTCACTATTTTGAGAAGATTTTGATATTTTTCTGAAGATAAGATAATACAATTTTATCACTGAATTTTTAAATATTTTATTTTGTAAAAATAAAACACAATGTAATTAATTTTCTGCTGCATTTTAAAGATTATGAAAAAAATGATGTCAATTTTTTCAAAGAGGAAACTTCAAATGTTCAGTGTCATTTATTCAGAATCAATTTCTCTGCTGTCATTGATCCTTCTATCTGGTTGAACAATAAGACAATAAAAAAAGCCCCAAAAACATTAGGTCAAGGCAGAGAGTAAATTACGCTTCCCCCCACATCTACCTGAGGTTTGAGTTTTTGGGCACAATTCCTGGAGTTAATGTAATGACTTGAATTTGGTGGTGTTTTACTTTATTGTAATGGAAAAAAAACCCTATTCTTAAATAAGAAAACATAGAATATACATTGCTCTCTCTTCTTGAATATGTATATATACAAAGTGCAAAGCAAAAAGTTTCAGAAAATTAAACTGAGAAATGTTTCTCTTGAAGATGTGTCATGAAAATTTTGATATCCTAGTGGCAGGATTTTCTAAGGTGTGTAAAATGTCACATCTAGCAAGACACAGGAAAGTGTGACTAACATAATAGATGACAGATTGTTCAATCTATAATATTCAAAGTTACTGCATTTTGAATGACTCATATATATATATATATATATATATATATTAAAATGCAATTTCAGATATATGAATGTATTGTGCACTTCATGAAACTTTCATTAGATGCACATAGTATATGCTTTACCAGGGCTGCATGAAGTTTTTGAATTCAGAGTTATCCTTCTCCTAGACTGGTTTCCAACCAAGGCTGAAGGTCAGAGTTAACTTCATCAGTTAACCCATAGCTGATGGGGCGAAGAGATGGATTCATACTTTTCTCAATGTTATTTGCACATGAGTGAATTTAACAAACACAACTGAAAATTGAAGTCTGTTCTCCAATTTCTCACCCCAAGCTGCTACCAATTAGACCATGTGCACATCAGAGCTTACAAGGCAGTCACTGATCTAACCAGACTTGATTTTGCTTCAGTAATCATGCAAGAATTTCTGTTTTACCGTGATATGACAATAAGATATAAACACACACACACACACACACACACACATATATATATATATATATATATATATCTGTTTTACTATGATATTATAATAAGATATAAACATACATAAATATATATCTGTTTTACTATGATATGATAATAAGATATAAACATACATAAATATATATCTCTTTTACTATGATATGATAATAAGATATAAACATACACACACATATATATATATATATATATATGTATATATATGTTATATGCATTTTTTAAAATATATACTAATATATATTTATGATAAATTTATATATTTGTATATCTATTAAAGTATATATATATATATATATATATATATATTGTTTGCATATAAGCTTGTATAGTCATCCCAAATGGTCATTTTTATGAGTATATGTGTTTTTGTGTCATGTATTTATTTGTGAATGTATGTCGTCAATAATTGATTTTTAAACTACAGGTGTACCTTCTTTTTGTTACAGTAAATCTTTGCAATGTTCTCATGGCATACCTGACTCATTTTGTTGTTTGTGGTTTTGGCATTATTTTGTTGAATGTTTTCAAAATCAGTAATTGAATTTGCCATTCAGTTACAATGCAATAACCAACATTCATATCTTTCACAAATCCAGAAACTTAAAAAATGCCAATTACTAAAGAAATAAATACTTCTGTTTTTGTCTTATTTGATTAAACAGTTATACCTGTATGTAAATGTCATTAGACAACTAATTTTCAACAGATGCATACTTCATTTTCAATTTTGTATTAAATGTCCTCTTTGATCCAGAGTGTGTAGAATACAGTTGACCTGTAGAGATAAAATATGCCTTTGAAATATTTGAGACTCTTAAAAATAACAAACTGTAAAATAAACAAACAAAAGAAACACAACTTAATTCCATAAAACATATTCAGATTTTGAAACTAAGATCCATTCAGAAAAGTAAACTGGAAAGGTTTTAGTAGAAAAATCTCAGAGATGTAAAGTTTAAAACTGCCTCAAAATAAAAGAGGGATGAAAATTGAGATGCTTTGGTAAGGTTTATTCTGTTGTTTTTTCTTTCTAAAAAAACTTTGTTGATATTAAAATTTGATTCATATTTGAGTGGTGTCAAAAGTTAATCCGTCATTTATAATATTCACATACATTTTGGACTATCAAAATAGATTTTTAAATTATACATTTGTTTTACATGACTATGAAATTAAAAAAAATATCTAATATCAAAATACACACACACACACACACACACACATGTACACACACACACACACACACACATATATATATATATATATATATATATATTTAGACAGCAACCCCTTTTTTATAAATGTTTCATTAAAAACAACTGACAAGTTATTTATTTAATTTTTCTTGTGTTTTTATAATTATAAGAACTTATGAAAAGTTAAATAAAAATTTAATGACAGTACCTTGTCAGTTGTTTTTAATGGAGATTGTGGGTAGGGTTTATAATGTTCAGACGACAGCTTGAGGAGCCATGGTTGCTAAAGATGTTGGAGATTTGAGAGGTTTGTTTGCTGCTGATTCCCAGTAAGAAGCACCAAATATCTGTTGTGCAAACAGGAATATGCATGAATAACACTAAGAATAAATGACAAGGTTGAGGGATTAAAAATTTATTAAAATGAAGAGTTATGTCCCCTAGGTTCAAATATTGATTATCTTTAGGCCTTGATCAAAAATCTCATTTACTAAAATCGAGCTAAGAATTTCTTTTAAAATTCCAGGGGTAAAAAACAATAAAAATAATGTGTGTAATTAAATAAATACCAATACATACCAATACACACACACATATATATATATGTCAGATTAAATAAATTGCAAACATTGTGCCTGCTTATTTTTAATAAATTCCATTTGTACTCATGAATAATCTTTCACATATTATAATACACAAAAGATTATTTGTGAGTACAACATTCACAGTATAAAAAATAATGATCGATAACACAACTATCCTACACCAAGAAAACAACAAAAGCAAACTACAGATCCTTGAGGTAATAATCATTAAAAATCTTAAGCCATCAATTAATAGAATCAGCTATGAATACTGTAGTAATGTTCTAAAATGTTTATAAAAAGAACAGTTTTTTCATGCTTTAGCACATGCATGACCATGACATTACAACATAAAAAATTCCATTGTGGATAATTTTCATGTTCTAACAAACACTAAACAATTTGTCAACCATTACAATTGAAGCAAGAAGAAAATTTACAGTAATGTTTAGCAACACAGTTTTGTGGTTATTTTATGTTATCACAACTTACATCCTTGAAGATAATCTCAGAATGAGATTGAAAGTACTTGGGAAATGGATAATAAAATCGTCTATCAAAGTTTCAGTATATTTATTACATCTTTTAATTATAATACATGAAAGATTATGTTTGCAATTTATTTAATCTGACATGCCTAAAAGATGATTTGCTGTCTAAATGCACAAATATATATATATATATATATATATATTGTCATCCACAGACAGATCTGTTTCACCGTATCACAACTCATCAGTACGGTTAGACTCCGATTGCTTTCTTACCCGGGATTGAAACCCGACCGAAATGGCGTCAGTTGGCGACTCTCCCCCCAGGGCTATGGGCGTTCAGTGGAAGTAGGCAGACTTTTTAGTGCATATCATTATCTGTGCCCAATAGCTAGAGCGCTCTAATTCATTTCACTGAATGAGCGATGCGTACATGCCAGAGTAGCTACTGTTTATCAAAGTCTACTATTTTTCCAGAGTGCTCAATCAAGGTGTGAGAGTGTAATATACTGAAAACTCTCAGACAGCCAATGTTTAAAAAAACAAAGATTTCTACTCTGACATTTACAGCCACTAAATATAATGTTTATAGTAATAAAAAGATAATGTCAAACTATTTAAAAAAATCCATTCATTTTTTAGAAATTATCTTATGTATCAAATACAAAAACAATGTTAGCATATATTGAGTTTCAAAAGATCTTAACAAAAGAGACAAGGTTTCTTTAAAAAATGTAATAGAGCCTTGTTTTACTTTAGCTGAGTGGCCCAAAACAACACTAGATCAAATGATTATTTTCTTCATATGAGAGATATGCTGATTAAAACCATACAGAAGGAAACATTTTCTTCAGAAAAAACTCTCAAAAATCAGGCTTGGTAGATATCAATTCTTTTCACTATTTACATTGTTCAGACTGTTGTACTCATTTTTATTGTCATATTCACAACATTTCGGCTGGTGATATATGCTGGAATTTTGAAACAAGCCCTTTATTCAAAATTCCAATGTATATCACCTGAAGAAAGGCATAGTGTACAATGGCTGAAACATTTACTTAAACTTGTGTATCCATTAGAATAATCTTTATAGCAATCACATATATATATATATATATATATATATATATATATATATATAAGTATCGGGTAGGTATGGATGGGATAATATTCCATATCCAAAAAAACACTATTCTTAAAAAAGTGGTCTATACAAAGTAGAGCTAATAATATTTATTGATATAAAATGCATTTTATGAGCTAAATTAGCCCATTCCATAGAATCACATTCCTTCCGCTCCATCCAGCATTAACTTCTTCCCCAGACATAAACATTCCTCTAAAAAAAGAAAAAAAGAAATAGAAAATAGTATCATGTATCAAAGTAAAGATCTTGGCCCTATATCAATTGGGTATCTCTAGACTGGTCAGGGATGGGTCATCTCCTTGGTCAAGAACCATCTCGACAGGCTGCAAAGGAGAATCTGTAATGTGATAGGTTCTGACTTGACGGCTCGATTATAGCCACTTCGCCAAGATGAAATGTGGACTCCCTTTGTCTGTTCTATAAATATTTTGATGGCTTCTGCTCAGACGAACTTAAGTTACTGGTGCCTCCTCAACAGGTGTTTACTCATGCAACCAGATTGGCAATTGGGTCCCACCCATTCTCAGTTAGGTTAGCCAAATGCAGACGACAATTCTACTCCTGCAGCTTCTTCTCTCGCACTTCCCACCTGTGGAACTCATTCCCATATTCTTGCTTTCCTGACGGTAACAACCTCCATGAATTTAAATGCAATATTAATACTCATCTATTAACCACTTGACCCTAGCTCTTTCCCCACCCCGTAAATCCTTTCCTTCTTCTCCACCTTGAAACTGTTATCACACCTGCATTCTCATCTTTCTATTACTCCTTTCTAACTGCTTCGTATTTCTCTTCACTCTCTTCTAATTAATCTTTTTACACTTATGTAGCCCCCGGCACATCAGTGGCATTTCCGCCTTGCTTGGAGTGAAATGATTAAAAAAAAACACTCTCTCATAGGCTCCATATAACCCTAAATATCTGCACAGTCTCCACATGCACGTACATACATGCAATTACATAGACGAATTTCTATTCTACTCAAATATTTCTATTAAATCCCATAACAAATGAACTCTTGTGTCTATTCTGGTATTCTTCAGACTAGAGATTGCTTTGTTTTGATTGGTTCATCCTGTCTTTGTAACAACACCTCCCTGACTAAGGAGGTTCAGCTACTCTTTTAAACTATTAAATTCCTCTCTCGCACTTCCCGCCTGTGGAACTCACTCCCGTATTCTTGCTTTCCTGATGGCTACAACCTCCAGAAATTTAAATGCAAAGTTAATACTCATCTACTAACCACTGGCCTCTATCTCTCTCCCCTCTCCTGTATAACCTTCCCTTTCTCTCCACCTATGTATCTGTCATCGCACCTGCTTTCTCAGCTTTCTATTGTTCCTTTTCTTGTTCCTTGTACTCCTCACTCTTTTCTAATTAATCTTCTCACATTTATGTAACCCCCTGCACATCAGTGGCGTTTCTACCTTGCTCGGAGTGAAATGATTAAACCCCCCCACCCTCCAAAAAAACCCTCAAACTTGTAATTGAATTCATCACTTGATAAAACATGGATAGTGTCGAAACAAAATGGCTACTTTTGTAGTGATATTATAACATATTTATGTTATAAATAATATATATATATATATATATATATATATATATATATATATTGTTTCTTTGATTGAGAGAGTTTGACTAGTTTAAACCTTTTAAAACCCTTCAATTCGAAATCAGCACCATCATATGATTAGATACGAGAAGTTTCAAAACAAAATAGCTACTTTTGTAGTGATGTTATAACGTTTACGTTATAAATTTTAAATAAATATTATTTGCTCTACTTTGTATTGACCACTTTTTTAAGAATAGTATTGTTTTTTGTATATTGGAATTCTATTCCATCCATACCAACCCAATATATATATATATATATATATATATATATATATATGTGTGTGTGTGTGTGTGTGTTAACCATCTGTAGAACCTCTTACATGCCAAAATATTAAATTACATCAAGCTTCATATAAATATGAATAAAACTAGGACACAACATCAAATTGAAATTAATCCCTCATGAGCGGGGACATTATGTTGTTGCATACACAAAACTTTGAAGTTGGCATGACTCTGCTTAGTTAAGTGACAAACTTTTCCACATAAATCTTATATGTTTGTGCGTGCATATGTGTGCACATAAAAGTTCAAATATAAATAAATGTATCTGAAAAAAGGAGGAAACCATTTTATGCTAGTTTTGTTCCTTTCACGCAAAAAAAATATCTCGCTAATATTTTTAAATATTTGAAAATCTGTCACTGTTAAGGAAAGGAAACTATGGAGGACAGTAAGTGATATAATTTTTTGACATTTTAGAAGAAAAGTGAAATAATGTTGTCATTATTATAATTATTGTTTTTTTTTTAAGCCATGAGTTAACCGTTTTTCATTAACTAAAAAAAAATTATGGCTGTACTAAAATATGTTGGCTTGAAAATCTGTGTATGTAAAAATTGATACAAATAAAAAAAGTGTATCTACATTCTAAGAAGACAGTATTATTAAAGGAAATAATATTGTGTCAATGCATTTTGTTCCATGACCAACGCAAATGTTGAAATCTTATTCAGAAAAAAACTGTATGCTTCCTCAAGTCAAAATATTTGTTAACTTGGGGTATTAAAAAAACCTAAAAAACAATGATAATAATAACATTATTATTTCATTTTTCAAAACTTTATATCACTTTTGTTAATGTTTAAATATTTTTGACTCTAATACAAATTTGCATGCATAAATTTATTTCTTCTCAATGATACTTTTTCTGAGTATTTATAAATGAAATTTTTTTCTCAATAAAAGGTTTATCTTTATTAATATAGATCTCTTTCTCTCTGTATCTCTCCCTCTTCTCCTGTCTCTCTCTCTGTATCTCTTCCTCTCTCTCACTATATATATATATATATATATATGTGTGTGTGTGTGTGTGTGTGTATGTGTGTGTGTATATTAGCAGGATGTAGAATAGTGTCTAAACAAATGTTGTCCTGATCACACACACACACACACACACACACACATCGAATATGACAAGGAAAATTAGATTCATTTTTTATTTATTTTATTTTGGTTGTCTGTCATGTTCAGCAAAACATTTTTAAAAGAAAGGTTGCTGCCTAAATATACTTTATTAATGCATACAAACACACACACACACACACACACACACACACACACACACACACACACACATATATATATATATATATATATATATATATGGATGGACAGATGTGAAAGAAGTTATGACATATTGCATTTTTCATTCCCAAGAAAAAAAATTGTCTTTTTTCTTTACATAGTTAACCTGAAATCTGGTTCTGAGAACAAAAGTATTATATATATATATATATATATATATATATATATATATATATATACACATACACATACAACTTTTTATGTATGTCTGTGAAATAAGAAACATTACTAACTATTGCATTTTTTTTATTAATGAAAGAGAAAAGTTGTTTCTTGGAGGGAAATTTTTTGTCTATGTTGTAAACATGAAATCTATTTCAAAGTAGATTTAAAGAAAATATATCTAAAAAAAATCCAATGTGAAGTTTTTATGTGTTTATCTACATTACTCAAATAGATAAATATAGTTTTACCTCATCTTGTAGATGGAACAGAAATTATTGATAGAACAGTTTGTATTACAAGTGAAATGTTTATTAAAACTGGTTCTTTAAGGTTTGAAAGTTTTAAAAATGAATAAAAAAAATGAAATAAAAATTGCTATAAATGTTTCATTGTGAATTTTAAATAAAAGTTTTTTTTTAATATCACAACTGGAATTTTGATTTCTTTAGTTTAGCTGATGACATTCAAAATAATGTTACTAGTTATTTAATTAAAACTATAGCTGATGTGACTAAAATTTCTTGCAAATGAATGTGAATTATGTTCAAATAGAACATTGAATAAAATTAACAAAAAAATAAATAAATAAAAATAAATAAATAAATAAAAACTTGGAATATCTGACTTCATTTTTCAATTTGTTTTTATCTCAATATTTTTAATGAACCATTTCTTTTAATTGTAAGAATTTGAAACAAAGAAGATGCTTTCAACAAGACTTGACCCTTCACTTTAGAAACACACATAGACACACATACATGGACAGACAGACAGACAGACACAAAAATAATAGAAAAAGAAATCGATTATAAATAAAGATCATCTATAGAATAATGACAGTAACAGATTTATCTGAATGTTTAAATAAGGAATTACCATTTTAGTTCATTTTGATGAATATTTTTACAAGAACTCTCATAAAAGCTTTCAGCCATTTCTTTTACAAACATTTAAAAATATTAAAAAATTCAAAGCATCTTCAACACTTTGTAACATTGTTTCATATTCTTCTATAAAATTTGTTGTTCGTTTTAAAATTTCAAATGTTTTCATTTTTGACTCTTAACTCTAAATACTACAAAAATACATCTGCTTGAATTGTTGGACAAAAACCCTCAGTTATTTTTCATAATTTATTCAAAATGTTTTTTAAATGGTTAGAATATTATTGTTATTATGTTAATAATGTGCTTTTTTCACATGAACTGAGGAAATTATTCAATGTGGTTGTTAACAGAAACATTTTGACAGGAACATACAAAAGTTTTCAAGTAAGATTATTTGAATGAAAAAAAAATTGGTATCAGATTTTTGTCATTTGCAGTGTCTTTTACATTCTTTGAGAGTAGTTAATCATTCATACACACTATTTTCAACTTAGACTTTTTATTGAAAGATACTATTTGATAATATGACTATTTTAGTGAAAATGCAGTGTAATAATGGATGGGATTGAATAAGTTAAACCACTAAATACTAAAGTATTCTTATCATAGAAATGCTTGTGGTAGAGTCACAAACCTCTACACCCATATTTTTATATTTAGAATAAAATTCAATTGACAGAACCAAACAAATTTTGTAATAACGTGTATTATCAATAAATATACAAATTAAAAGTGGACGAAGATTGAATCCATGTTGAAAGCAATGTTTGAGAGAATTAAAATGCTTATTTGAAAAGTTCACAAATGTAAGACAAATTAAAAATATGTAATGAACAAAAGTAGAGTTGTCTTGCTTAAACAATATTAAATGTTCTGCTGAAATGTGAAATGGATTATTTAATGCAGTAATTAAAAAGAGATTTTTGTGTAAATGTTCAAGAATGTAAAATGTCAGAGGTTAGGATTGAAAAGTTCTGTGAATATTCCAATAAATGGAATGGTGAAAAGTTTGTTGAAGAATACAGCTTGACAAATAAAAGTGAGTGAGGGGATTCTTACTTTTCTGATCGTTATAAAGCACAAAGTTTAACGGTCAACAGATGGGAAAGAAGAAATGCTTGTCGAAGTTGGATTTTACAAGCGATTTCCGTGTGTTGCTAGGTGAAAAGAATAGTGAGATACAGAGTGACGCGGCTTCTGGTAGCAAAAATTGGTCTTCACAGACTGAGAAGCAAAACTCTGATGTATTTATATATTTTGGTGATCACATGGGAGGATCAGAACGTAATGTCAGGAGGTTTGTGTCTCATGCAAAAATAATATTTTCTGAAATAAATCAGCCAATCAGGTTACGAGTTTGAGAGAAGCTTGGAAAGCTGGCTGGAGCCCCCAAAACTGCACGAAATTAGCACGAGATAAAACGCTGCGATTGATAAATTGTCGCTAAGTAGTAATTTTTTTCCTCCAATGATTTTATAAATTTCCACAGAAATGTGAGAAAGAATTTATGCACATTTTGTGAAGGGTGTAGAGGGGCTAAGAAGTCCCTGAAACAAATAATAAAAAGAAAAATGCACTACAAATAAAATAAAATAAACTTTTGTTTATTTTCGTAAAAAAAATAAAAGAATTATTTTTTGTACAAAAATGAGATTGTCTGTAAAACTGTGAAAAAATGGAGAAAGAAAGAAACTGGGAATGTGAGAGGGAAAGGTAGGACGATGTGTAGCGAGCGAGATGAGAGAAAGAGAGGATGAAAGAATGTTCACTGATACGTGATTCTGCCTGTTGTGTGAACTGCTGGATTCTCTCTGTGTGTATGCTCGAAGCTGTCCGTGTGCCCTTTGATGTCAGCTTGTCGCTGGTCCTCCTCTGATGTTGAGAGCTTCTACCTTCCTTATATCCGAATGGTGAGGCTCCGGGGAGATTAAGAAATGGATTTCTTATGTCGAGCCCTGATTGGTCAATAAATCATATTTTTGGCCACGTGGTGTGCTTTCCACTACGTCCGAACTTTTGGGTGCGCCGTCCTTGTTTTTGACCCCACAGGGTATGGTAAAGGGTGAATTCCCGCGCAATTGTATTTTTTTGAGATGCACGCGTGTGAATTAATTTTTACTGCGTGTGTGTGGAAAATAAAATAAGAAACAGCACAAGGGTACCACACATGTTCTTATGAAGCTGTGAGAAAAGTTTTAGAAATGTGATATAGTGCAACATCACTACTGGACTGGATATCTACTGGGAAGAAATGATCATTTTTGTGCAATGTTTTTGTTCAGGTGAACAAAACGAGTCAATTTTCTCCGTCTTCTGATGTTACAATTATGATTGAAAAGATTTATCCAACTTTACTAATTAACTTTACTTAAAGACTATTGCCAAAAATAGCTATACCTTCAATATTTCGATACTACATGAAAATGCAGGCGAAAATAACATTGAGGAAATGCTTGAACGAAAAGAGCACTGCAAAATACATTTATTTAATACAAGTTCTGTGGTGAATTTCAAATACTTGAAGGACAGGAGTTAGCCATTAGCCAATGAGAGTTTACTGAGGTATGGTTAACGTTCCTGTCCTGTAAGAGGAATTATGATTCTCCTCATTTTGGATGCGAGAAGTTACTCATATCTGGGGATTCCAACTCTGTAGCAGCACCTTCCTCGTTGCACTAAAAATTTTGTCGCGGGAGCTAGGCAAGACCACATTTTTTGTCCTTGATTCATATGCATAAGTATGTGCATGGCGCTCGCCACATTAAAACGACCTTGTGTCACATCTAACCTTGTTGGGAAACCGGGTACATATACCTGAAGAACATTTTAATAAGGTCCTTCCATTTATCTCTCTTGTTGAGTAGAGATTGTTTTTAATTAAAAATCGGTTTTAGCAGCCATCACAATGAAACAAAACATTTAAAGTCATTAAAAATTTAGATTTTCTTTTGAAAGTCATAAAGAGTGGGAATCTGGATGACCAGTGTAAGAAAAAAAGAAAAAAAAGAGTCACATTGAACTAGAAGAATTGTTTTCCACAATATTTGCTTTGATTCTGCAACAAGAATTAGAAAAAGAGGGAACAAAAATGGTTAGCGAAAGAATGTTCATAATATATTTTTGAATACATTTGTAAGAATACAAAAGAATATTATCACCCTTTGGTCATGTGGGTGACACTATTCCATAATGTGACGACAATGGTCAGCTTCGATAAATTAAGCCAAGCTGTGAACTTGCCCGAGATTCTACTCGGGGCATGCAGCTGCCATGTGTTGCATCTATGGCGCTGTTTTCCTATGGAAATATATTTTTACTAGATATAGAAACTACCTTCGGCTCGCAGTTCTCAATGTTCTGAATTAAAAAAAAAAAAAAAAAAAAAAAAAAAAAACAAACCCCAAAACAACGATTTGCCATTTCCCCGTTTATGGAATATATCCTCATTGGGGATATAAGAGATAAATCCAGTCCGTTTCATAATCTGGAAACGTAAATATGGCTCCTCCAGGAAAAACAAAAGGACCTTTGCCAAACCCAATTCTCTTTTGGAATTATTACAAGTAAGATTCGCTTTTCCTCCAACTTTCTCTCTGCTTATTGTTGCATGCATGTTATACTTTCTCTCCATAGGAAACATGTGAGCATGTATATGTAATTTTGTGTCTGACTACAGCTCTATAAAGACTCTCTCTGAGAAGAAATTATGTTTGTCATCTTTTTTCCTTTCAGCCATTCCGTTCCGTCCGTGAAATAAGTTGTTATTATGTGATGGATATAATAATGCCCATAATAGAGGAAATATAAATTGGTGAATATTCCTTTCTTCCTTGCTACTCCATTATCTGGTGCAATCCGACGCGACATGTGATATTACTAGTACTCGATACATTCTACGGAATCATTTTGTTGACACTTTACTGAACTTGCGCATTGAATTGCGACTACTGCTTACTACATCAGCGAATGTTACAAGTAACGAAACATTAAACTAAAAGTAATAAATTATCTGTCATTTGTAATAAGAGATTACAGATTAGCAATGATGTCGATTGAAAATAGGCTTGATCCCTTGACTCTGACTAAGCAGTGTATGCATTTGCATTTCTTAAGCCTTGAAAAATCCCTTTTTTTCAGCCGTAATGTTTAAACACTGTATCCTCACCTCATTGGACCGACGCACTCCAACAGACCGGCCGTTGGTCCGGTATGGTTCAGTATTACAGGTTAGACACAAATCTCCGGTTTCCAAAGTCAATCCGAAGCCACTCTCCAGCCACCACGTTGTGATTTTTTGATCTTAGAGAACGTCAGATCGTCAGACCAAACCCGTTGGTCCACCTGGTAATCTTTTCTTTGTTTTCAACGAATTTTTCGTAAAGATGAGGGAATGAAGCAAATACTAAACATGAACAAACACTTTCAATTTTATTTATCAAAGTTTGAATCAAATTTACAAAATTGTGGGGAAAGAAAGAATGAATCTTTCTATGTTTTTATATGAATTTATGTCCATATTCTTGTGTATTTTCTTTTAGAACTTGAATCATTATTAATATGTTTAAAAAGTGAGAGGTCAAAGGTTAGGGTTACAAAGATTACTGGATTGTTATGTGATGGCTGTCTTTCAATATGGCAGCGAATACTGGACAATCTTCTCAAAGACGAAGGAAAGATTTGAAGGAACCGAAATATGGTTCTACAGAAGGATGCTGAAAATACCATGGCCCGAATATGCGAGCAATGGTAAGATTTTGAAGAGTATGAAAACGAAAAGGAAACTTATAATTAGCATCAGGAAAAGATAGCTGTAGTTTCTGGAACATGTAATAAGGAAGGAAGGCTTGAAGAATCTGATACTCACAGGACAGTCATAGGAAAAAAGAGACAGAGGAAAGCAATACATGATATACTTGATGAGCTTGAACAAATGGATGGTAGAGCAGATTTAGAAGGAGTAACCAGAGAAATAGTGTTAAGAGCTACAAGGGGTAAGGAGATGCAGAAGGTCATGGTCACCTACGTTCTGAAGGGACACGGTACATAGAAGAAGAATATGGGGAAAGGGTTTCAAATACGCAACCTACGTAGTATTTTTCTGCGGCATTTTCTTGATCAACATTTTCCTCAAATTTTAATACGTTTAACAGATCTGTCCCCCGCTCCATTCAATACTTTTGCAGTAGCAGCATTGAGCTTCACCTAACCACCAAGTGTCAGCAGACGGCCAATTCCAAAGTCAGAAAGCTTTATTCTAGTTCTCGCTAAAGAAAACGCGACCTCTCTATCACCACCTATGCATTATGAGAGAGTACAAGTGTATTTTTCTTTTGTTTTTAATGTTATCTATCTATCTATCTATCTATCTATCTATCTATCTATCTATCTATCTATCTATAAAATTCTGTGACTTTCATTAGTCCGACCGTCACAGCCTCTAAAATAGACATACTTTGACTGATCGAAACCAAATTTTGGAGAGAAGTACAGGTAAGGGGGTGCAAACTACAGTTGGTTTTACGAGAAGGCGTAGCTTAGTACGATGAATTTTCATCATTTTTTTGAAAAATTAAAACCTTTATTATTTAACATACAAAATACTTCCACTATTTTAAAAAAATAATTTAATTATTAAAATAAAGATAAAACGTCAGTATTGCTTTTAGTATATATTTTCTTTAATTTTTTATCCATACAAGAATCCACTTTCCCGATTGATTTGCGTCGCGAGAACTATAAATAAATCACAAGGCCAAACGCTTCAAAAAGGTGGAATTTGGCTTCAGAAAGAAATATTTACACATGGTCAGTTGTATGCTGTATGCTCAACAATAGTAAGGAATCATAAGAATTTAATTTTTGCTGTTAGAAAGAAAAAAAGTAATACAATAAATTTTCTTAAAAATATTGTTTACCATGAAGTCCTATAAAATTAAATTAAATTAAAGAAATCCTTAAACCACGAAGTAGGGTTTTTGTCAAACTATTTTTCCAACCAAATCAACTTATTCCGATCTTATCGATTAGTTTGCGAAATTGAACGAAATGTAGAGTTTGTAAATCTCTACAAAAATATGTTAGCGTTAGCTTCAACAATATTAAATTCTGTCAGGATTTCAACAGGTGTCAGCGTGTTGCAAAACAAGTTAGAATAAATTTTATGCATTATATTGTGTAAAGCAGGCATTTTATATACATTTAAAAACGGTTTTGATAGGAAGATTAGAGAAATCATTACTAATTTCAATCGTGTCGCCCCAAGCAAGACATTTTACTGCCACTGTTGAGCAGGGGGTTACATAGGAGGTAAGTTATGAAAAAGAGTGACAGGTTACAGGGGTGTCAGGAAGAGGGTAAGAGAAGGATGATAATACTGATGAGAATGGAGTGGACGGAGAAAGAAGCATGTGAGAGAGGATGCAAGTTAGTGAGATAGTAGATGACTATTGATTTTACATTTGAATTCTTGAAGATTGTAGCCGTCGGGAAAGCAAGTAAACGGAAGGGAGTTCCACAGGCGGGAAGTGCAAGAGAAGAAGCTAATGGAGTAGAATTTGCGTTTACAATTTATTGGTTTCACTGTAAAAGGGTGGGACCTGTTTTAGGGACTTATTTAGGTGGACGAGGAAATTGAGACACAATACAACTAATCCAGATATGAGAATTTTTTTTCTTTTCATTTTTTTAAATGAAGAGTGATAAATTTGGTTACTTATTTTGGTGTGAGGGTGTAACTGAGATAGCAGGCTACACACACGAAGGAAAATGAAGGATTTTTATTTCAGAGTGATAGAAGTAATAGATTTTGATAACATATTGAGGTGTAAGGGTTACATGAGGTAAAATACGACCAATACAAACAACGGAAAATCATGTTAAAAAAAGGTTTGAGAAAAAATTGTTCAACTAAAATTTTAAGGAAGAAAAACTGCATAATTATATGACTACATAATAATTACATAATTGAACGTGAAAAATGTCAACAATATCAAATAAATGGAAATCTACCGAGGGTAACTGAAATATTCTTGAAAAGTGGAAAGATTTTTTATCTTGTGACCAAAATCAAATACAGTGTTTGGAGCCGGTTAAGAGACAGGCCGTGCAGTCCGCCCCTACGTGAAATCGGTGCCCTTGATGGTGCTCAAGTTAGGGTTTCTGCGTATGCCGATGACGTATTCGTTTTTGAATCGTGCCGCAGCGATATTGGGGTGCTGTAGAAGGCGCTTGAACGGTACGAGAAAGTGATGGGGGGTGGAATCAGAATTAAACACAACAAGTTTTCCAGTTTGCGGTTGGGTGCCTGGAGGTTGGTCACGATTCCAGAGCCCTTCAGTTGGTTTGACGGACCGGTTCGCATTCTTGAAGTGTGAGAAGAACTGGTCAGAGGTACTGGAAAAGGTCGGAGCGGCAGTACGGACTTGGCTTCGACGGCGGTTATCCGTGAAGGTCAGGGCTGAGGCGTACGTTTTTTCCCATATCCTTTACCGGTGGTCTGTACTCCCTCTCTGTAAGGAAGGCGATCGAGCGTTTGCTCTCCACTCTCTTGTGGTTGCAAAGCAAAGGTCAACAGAGATACCTGCGCCAAATATGCGTGTCATAGGGAGTTGGGAATGTTACACATGGCGAGTCACCGACACGCCTCGAAGTTTGCTTTGACATAGGATTCGATTTTGGAGAGCAGTGTTAGGAACGCCTTCCTTAGCCTTACCATCACTCCTCTCATTTATAGGGTTGAGCGTCGACATGAATAGTCTGAATAGTCTGAATTTTTACGAGAGTATGGAGCAGCCTTTCAAGTAATTCCTCGGTCCACTGACCTTTCACGGCCACGGAAGCTATGGTATTGTTTATTAGTGGAGGGAGTCGCAGATTTCAGTGAAAGTTTGGTGAATGTAGCAAGCCCGGTTCGCATGAATAAGGCCAGTCTTGACTTCCTTTTTTTAAGTTTCATTTTGACAGAATGGAGTGGATTCATGCGAATCCATCCCTGGATAAGATAGTTTATTTTGTGTACCTAGTTAATGCGATGAATGTTTCCGGTATTCTCTTTTGCTATGATTCATGTCGCAATTTCCAACCCACCCGAGTTTGTTTTTTGCATCCACCTTTTGATCTTGACTGAGACAGTCTTTGACATTTCCCTTCCAGCAATTATTTTATCTTTTCCCATTCTCTTCGTGAGTGTGCTTTTTGATTCTACCTATTGTCAGAATACAGCAGTCACACTTGTTTTGTGGGATGGACAGATTTTACTAACATTCGTTATTTTCAGTTTCTTGTTTTGTTATTTTTAGTTTGTTTCACCCCCTCTCCCGCACATTTTCATATCATCAGAGTTTTACATGCATTTTTTATAAAAACAAATTTTAATGATGGGCGTTTTGTGCTTTTTTCTAGGTTCCCCTGTGAAAATGTGTTCTTGTGGTGCGTGCAGGATTGAGAGTTTATGGATGTGTTCTTGTGGTGAATGCTCATTTGTATTGAGTGTTTGGGTTATGAATCCGGTTAGTTAGGTATGGAATAGTTAACGTCGACCAATCTCTCCTCACACCCATTTCGGCCTTGTGTCACAATAGTATATTATAAAATAAATAAAAATAAACTGACCTTGGTTGGGCTTTATATGCTCAAGCTCTAGGGGTCTTTTCATCTAGGCAGTACTTTTCCATCGGGAAGGTAGAGGTTTATTACCCGGCGCATGTGGCGCCTCCAAAAGAAATACCGAGGAGGATTGTGAATTTTTGTGCCGTGCAGCCGATAGATTTATTTTAACCACAACCATGTGTCATATAGGGTTGCGACGTGGGCACACTGATAGATACCACTAATTCTGACCTTAAAGTCTAAAAGACTAGATAAATAGTAGTGAATACTTCTAGCTAATTATAGCTTACGATAACAGATTTCTGGAAATTCAGCAGATTGTTATTTGATGAAAAATAATTCCAGGACCACTTTTTGCTAAGTGTAATATCAGGAATTAGTGAGTGTCGTGGTTGGGAATAAGTACTGGAACCACCTCAAATAGGTCGTTTTCTGCTGACTTTAGTTGAAAGCTCAACCGATATAGACTAGCAGCGCAAATGGCATGTAAAGCTAGAGTAGAAAGGGGTGTTAGTTCAGAAGATGGTCAGGAATTTAGGTGCAGCAGTCACTGAGCTGGTTTAATTGAAAGACCAAGTGTAATATATTACCTTGAACGGTAGAAGTAATTATCATGTACATCCGGCCGTGGGTAAGGTCAACAAAGGTCAAGGATGTTTGACACATATATCCGGCCATAGATAAAAGTCAACCAGGAACAAAGGTGATTGACAGACATATCCGGCCGTAGATGACGTCAATAAAGCGACAACCAGAAAAAGCAAAATGCGTGAGAGTTTTAAGACTATATAAATTCTACAATTTTTGGCTGAACAGAGCGAGAGTATTGCTGGTTTCCGACTCCCGACAGCTCCTTCATGTGCGCGACTCTCTCCGGCTGCCTTCCTGTTCCACACATGCGTCACCGACGAAGAAAAAAATATAAGATTATATTTTTGCATACACATGTTCCTTGTTGTTTGTCCAGATCTAGCGTTGTATATAACACAAGCTCTGCCAGTTATGGCTAAGTTCAAAAGAATATCTTCCGAGGTGACGAGCATAGCTGCTGAAATGCAAGTAGAAGAATTTCAAAGTGAAATGGATCTACATATCGTTAGTATCATATTACTGAACGGGCGAAAAGTGAATAGGAACGAAGGCATAATACAATTATTTAATATCTTCCTGAGGCAAAATTGGTGAATGTCATTCAACTTTATTCGAAATTTCGCTGTCATCTTTCACGTTAACTCACGTAGAGTGTGGTTGGGAGTACGACGGACTGAAACAGTCTAACTTTTAGTGTCTTGAATATACACTGACGTACAAAAGTTTTGGATCGGCTGCATAAAATGATTGAAATAAAGGTGTATAATCATAATAAAATAATCTAGAAGTTAAGAATGCTTAGCAGTATGTCCTTATTTGTAGTATCTACGGACCTTGAAGATTAGAGAATAAGTTGTTGCGTTTTCTTAAGTGCTGTGTAAAATAAAATACACCGATTGAAGCTGTAAAAAAAGGCTATGCTATTGGGCCAATGGAAAATCTGAGAGAATAAAGTCATGCTATTATGTAGATTTCTAAGTAAAAATTGTTCCATCATATTATCACGAGTGCAAGGTGTCTTGGCAAGACATTGTAGTTGAATATTAACTTGATTTTTTACACTAAAAGTATGACTAAATTTTCTGTATCAAAAAAGAAGGTGGTGACTTTTAAGTGGAAGCTGACTCAACGAGAGACAGCCAGGTGGCAAAAAATTTTCAGAAACAGTGTTCAAAACTCTAAATTACTAATACTGAAAACCATACATTACTAATTTCAAAGAAAATCAGATCAGAAGATTAAACGAGATGAAAGATTGATTGTAAGAGTTTCAGTTGGTAACCCAAAATTAACTGTTAGACAAGTGAAGAGTGAATGCAGTCTAAGTAGCTTCAGTTGATACAATATAGAGCAGAATTTCTCAAACTATGGGTCACGCAAGTGGAATTATAGTGGGTCGTAAAAGGTTATACTAGAATTACGGATTAGATTCGATTAAAAACTCGTGCCTTCATTGCCAGGCTGTTGTTGTATAAAGCAGTATGTTGTTTTGACAAGCTTGACGAATCAGGGTTGATTATGCTCTCAATTTACTCATTCGTCATCGTAAAAAGGAAATCAATTTTCACCTATTCATATATATAATATTTTTATATTCTTGCATGTTTTTGCCCAGTAAATTTGAGTGGGTCGCCATGAGCTGTATTCATGAATAGTGTGTCGCGATTTTAAAACGTTTAGGAACCTCTGATATAGATTGTTACGAAAAAACAACTTGAACAGGCGTATAAAAGCAAAAAAAAAAAAAAAAAACCAACAAAAAAACAAAAAACAAAAACAAAACATCATTGAATTGGTTAAAAGAAAATTTAACATGAAATGCTGGAAAGGGGCAAAAAGTAATACTGAGTGATGAATTCAAAACAGATTTACATTCTAATGCAAGAGAATATGTAAGAGAACTAGTGGGAAAAAACTAACAATGCAAGATAAACCACAAAGACGGTTAAATTTGGCGGCGGGCTTGTCTTGGTGGCGGGGAGGTTAAATCAAAAGTGATAGAAGAAAATTGGTTAAAGTTGATAGAAGCCTAAACAGAAAAAACTATATTAGTCGACTACGGTCTGATCCTCTGCCATACTGTAAAATGAAGATATTTTTCAGCATGACCGTACACTTTGCAGCACATCACAGTAAAAACAAATGTTTCTTGTAGATAAAAATATTCAACATTTAGAAGACTGAGTAGAACAAAGTCCTGATCTCAGTATAATTAAACCATTGCGGCGAGAACTGAAGAAGTACGTGCTCCAACGAAAACCAGGCAATTTCCAGGAACTTTGGAATTACTGCCAGAAACGATAGGAAAGAATTTCCAAAGTGAAAATCTAGACCTTATTTAATTCAGTGCGACATTGAATTGAGGCAATTATTCGAGCCAAAGGCAGCAATAATAATTAATAACTACACATTTTGAAGTTTTGTACTTTCTGTAATAATCACTTTTTCCAAAGACAATATTTTTGTCCAAGAAAAGATTATTATTTATAATTACAATTTTGGCACAAAACCGAAGGCGAATTCGGGTGAGGCTTGTCAGTATTGACTATCATGAACTTTGCAGAAAATATATAAACAGCCAAAACTTATTTCAGTGTTCAGGGTGAGTTCAGCCTGACAAAAATGAACATAACCATCCTTAAAATTAACAAGCGCCTGGAAGAATTGTATATGTCTGATCATGTAAAATTTGACAGAATATGATTTTATTAAGTCGATTTAAAATAAAATAAAATAAAATAAAATAAAAGATAGTAAAGAAAAGAAAGGCCAGGGAAAATATTTTTAATTCTGAGAAATTAGGTATGAGCATTTTGAAGTAAATCTTTTTTGACAGGGATAATTGTGCAGTTGATAGACATATTCATATAACTACCGAAAGAAAATAGAATAATTTGTTAAAAATACTACATTAATTACTGAAAAAAATCACTCCACGCCGAAATTTACTTGCTTTTCCTGACGGCTATAATCTGTGGCGCTTACGGTAACAGTGCACGGTAAACAGCTTTATTAATCAGTGAAGCCGTATGATCTAGGCTCAAATATCACTGAAGCTTTTTTTTTACCATATCACCCCGAGCAAGGCGGTAGCGCCACTGATGTTCAGGGGGATACATAAGAATAAAAAGATAACAGGAGATTGAAGAGAAGGACGAACCAGTTATAAAGGAGCAAGAGAAGGAAGGGAATACAGGTGTGATGACAGTTGCAGATTTGGAGAGAAAGGAAAGGATATACAGTGTGGTGAAGAAAGAACTATGGTCAAGTGGTTAAAAGATGAGTATTGACCTTGCATTTAAATTCCTGGAGGTTGCAGCCGTCAGGAAAGCAAGAATAAGGAAGCGAGTTCCACAAGCGGGAAGTACGAGAAAAGAAGCTGCGGGAGTAGAATTGTCGTCTGCATTTGGTTGACTGTGAATGGGTGAGACCCAGTTACCAGTCTGGTTGCACGAGTAAACACCTGTTGCAGAGGCACCAGTGACTTAAGTTCGTTGGAGCAGAAGCCATGGAAGAATTTATAGAACAAAGGGAATCCACATCCCGTCGGTGGGAAACTGGCTATAGTCGAGCCGCCAAGACGGTACCTATCACATTACTGATTCTCCTTTGGAGCCTGTCAAGAACACGGAAATGAACAGCGGGGGCACCTGACCATATATGGCAGCAGTACTCCATGCACGGACGAATGGTTGATTTGTATATATATATATATATGCAAGATGGTTTCAGGCGGGAAAAAACATCCTGGCCCGACACAGTGACCCAACCTTCCTAGCAGTGGATTTAGCAATTGACTCAATGTAGTGGTTTCATTTGAGATCAGAAGAGAGGGTAAGGCGGAGGAGGCGCAGTGTATTGCTTTCGGGGAGACTCGCTTGGTCCATGCCTATGGGAGGCAGGAGAGGTGGCCTATGATGATTGACAGACAGCAGCTTGGTCATAGACGCACTGAAATTTACAAGCCACTTCTTACCCCAAATCACCACAGAATGTAGATCCCTCTCAAAATCAGCAGCGAGATTATGTTTGTCCGCCACGCCGGGTTTCTTACTGATGCGGGAGTAAATTGTGGTGTCATCTGCGTAGATGCCTACTTGGCTCTTGATCTCATCTGGGAGGTCATTTATGAAAATAAGGAAGAGTGTCGGGCCTAGGATAGAGCCCTGAGGGACACCAGCGTTTGTACAGTAGGGTGTGGAGGCATGCCCATTCAGGAGGGCCTTCATTATGCGGTTATGTAGAAAAGATTGGATTAGATCATGTAATCGTCCGGTAATACCGTAATCCTGTAGCTTTCATAGAAGGCCAGCGTGCTAAACTCTGTCAAAAGCCTTGGAGATGTCCAGAGCAACAGCACGAGCCTCGCCGGACTCCTCAAGGGCATGGAACATGTACTCCGTAATGGTCGTTAGCATGTCGGCCGTGGACCTGGAAAAGCGGAAGCCATACTGCCTGGTGGAGAAGAGTTTATGGGTAGTAAAATGCTGAACTATTTCAGCATTAATAATGGCCTCGAACACCTTCCCGAAAATTGGTAGAAGGCTGATAAGGCGATAGTTGAATGGGTCTAAGGGTTCGCCAGAGTTCTTAAATAGAGGAACGACAGAAGAGGACTTCCAGCATGCAGGAAAACAGGAAGCAGAGAGGCAGTAGTTATAGAGTTTAGAGAGGACAGAGGACAGTTCAGGGACACATTTCTTAAGGACAATCACCGGGATTCCATCACCACTGCTCACCTTAAGGGGGTCAAGTTTTGATATTACACGAGATACTACTGTCGGGGTAATGTATATATTGAACAGCTTAGCCTCAGCTCTAATAGGGAAGTCGGGTGAAGGTACTCCTGATGAGTTAAATGTGGAGTTGGATGAGAATCTGTAAGCAAAGCACTCATCCTTGTCCGCTGATGATGTGAGAACCATAAATTCATTGATTAAAGGAGGGATAGAGGATTTGCTATTGTTCAGCACCTATTTGCATAACCACCAATAGTCTTTGGAGCCGAACTTGCGGTTAGCTATGCGCTGTCTCATTCTCTTAGCAAACAACCGCTTGGCGTCATTCAGAATTCTCTTGCACTTATTACGAGCAGACGTAAATAGGTGCCTATTGAGGTCAGATGACTGTCTCCGAAATAGTCGAAAGTAGTGATTCCTGTGGGCAATGGCGGTCGAACATGCAGGAGAGAACCAAGGGGAGGAATGAGGTTTGAGACGAAACTTCCTGGTTGATATGAAGGCATCAATACCAGCTTTCACTCAGGACGAAATCTCAGAGGCACAGTCATTAACAGGGTGATCGAACACTTTTCGCCAAGGGACGTCGCAGTCAGCTCTTTGGTAGCAGTAGGAGGTCCTATAAGTAGGAGGCTCCTGGTGGGGTGTGAGAGCGGAGAGAAATATTAAGAGAGACAACAGCATGGTCGTAGTTGCCGAGAGGGCAAAGCAGCGAGACCTGGCAGGAGTCAGGTGCAGAAGTAAAGTATATATCTCGTAGAAAGGCGTGTCCAGAGGGACTGCTTGGAAAGCGTATGGGAAAGTTCACTACTTGCGTAAGGGATTGGGAAATAGCAAAGTTCATGACGTGAATGCCTGCTGAATCAGTAACAGAGTTTTTAAGCAACTCAGCATGATGGGCGTTAAAATCTTCGAACACAAATATATTAGCGAATGGGTGGTAGGAAGTAGCCTTATCTATATTGTCAGAGATGCTGTCTAGAAGGGAGCAGTCGGAAAAAGAGGGGGAATGGTAAAGGAAGAAAAGGTAGCTAACCGAACTGAGAAGTGATAGACGGAGACATACATATTGGTGGGCAGTGGATTCGAGTGATGTCACCCTAGCTACAGGGAGTTGTTAACTAACGTAGACGCCCAGCCTATGCATACAGACAGTGGAATCCTTCCTTAAGAGGGGAAGATAACCAGGGATCGAGAAGTCAGAGCAGGGAATTGATGAGTTGAGGTTAGTCTCACAGAGCGCTAGGATGTCAGGGGACTTTTCGTGGAGGAAAGCTTCTACGCTACAAAAGTTAGTACGAATACCCCGGATGTTAGTAAAAGAAATCTTAAGAAATTTTAGTGATTTGAATTTGACTGGTTTAGGTTTTTTTTCTAATTCCGTTTTTCATGTTAAAATTTGTTGGTAGGGAGGGACCTTGAGTAGAGGATGCAAGCGGTCATTATCCACGATATGCACTGGGATGGGAACTGGCTCGGGCTGCATCAAAATGTGACCTCGGGGTTGCCCACCGGAAGTGCTTGCAGGGACACCTATCCATGCGCGACATGTCACTACAAGAACCCCGGTATTATGCAACTGTTGATCAGAGCAGCCGCTCTTGACGTTACTCAAGAGTTAGGGCTCCTAACTACCAGTCAGAAACAGCAACCAGGAAACTGTCAACCCGGTACCCTCACAATGATGAGACGTTGCCTCCAGCCAAGCGCATCGCAGGAAAATCACGGAAGCATCAATACTGAGGTCTTAGGAAAGAAAAGAGTAAGCCAGAAACAAAATCCTAAACAGGGAACAAGGGATGAGCCTCTTCACCTGTTCAACACAGACGTGGGTGGAGTGTAAACCGGATGATAGTTTGGTCTATCTAATCCAATTAAAAAAAATACATAGAGTGGAGAATTGCTAAATTTTTAAGTCCAAAAAAGAAAACCAATCGTTCAGTTAAGCATGAAAAGTTTAAAATTAAGCAAAAAATGACTTACTTTTAAGAATATTTAAAACAAAGTTGATCCGATCCCAACACACATGGTTACTACCAGTAAGGTAAAAAATAATTTTTAATAATTTTCAAAAATTGTACTTTTTAATTATACTTCAAAAAATATATTTATAACTTCAAAAATTTCTTTTTCTCTGAGTAACGAATGGTGCAGTTGTTAGTTTTGTTGAATGTCTTGCAATAAGTTGAGAACTTATGCATTAATCTGCGGGTTCAAAATCCGATAAAAAAGGGACCTTTTATGGTTTGCATGGCATCGAAATTGTTAAAGTTGTTACAGCCGAAAATAGATAGCGCGCTAGCGGCGACCTCGTGGCGCATTCGGTTAGATGCTCGATTTGAGGCCGTGCCATTTTACTCAACGTGATGATCAAATGCTGCTGGCACCGCCGAGGAAATGAAAGAAGTTATATTTTGCTAACTGCTATAATCATTAAATTTGTCATGAGGGAAAAAAAAATTGTCTTAAAAACACTTCTTTATTTTCTTGAGCGGGAATAGTTAATTTGCCGCATAACAATAATCCAGTAACGTTATACTTCTTCTAAGCTAGATCACAGATTGGCATACGGGCACGAACCTCCAAGCAAAGGAATCATAGGCCGACACCTTACCATTTGCCCATAATGACTATGCTAACCATTATTTTAAATTAGATAGTTAAAATTCACTCTATCAAAATATAGTTTATTTCAGACCACAGTGTTAAGTTCAAACTCGATTTCGAAAGTTAATTTAAGAAAATCTAAATATTGGAAATTCGCACAACGTCATATTTTTTACCTTCTTTTGGTCGTGTGTTGTACGAAACTTAATTTAGTTAATTGTGAAAATGTTTTTTTATAATGATGAAAATTCATATTTGTTGCAAGAATGGACTTATTTGTTATGAAACGCAATAATAATAGTATTGAAACTTGAAAATTGTATGCAATTATTTTGAATTTATTGTTAATAAGTAAAAATACATTCACTACATTTTGATTTTGAAGCAATGTTTTTCATTAGTAGTCTGATATTCTCTTTTACCATTTAGTACATTCTTTTATCAATTTGAATATTGTTAAAAATTGAAGTTTGATTTGAAATCTGTGTAGATTTAGGCCATGTTAGTTAATAATATCAGTTTAATATTTGTCTATATTTCTGAGATCAGGTATTGTACTTATTTAAATTGTTCTTGCAATATTCATGATGTCCTTGTAAATAGGATAAATTACATTATATTGATGCGTTAAGGTTAGGCTACTTGGACCACAAACTCGTTTGTGCCCGGGTAGATTTAGAAAATAGGCCTAGAATGGCTGGTTGTTGGAAGTTTTGTAGTGGACAGGCGGGACTTCTGGCGCCAGCTAATTAATGTAGTGCAGCGGGCATTAACTGGGGGAGTCATTGGGAATAGGTGGTGGGAGAGTCTTAATATTAGAATAAAATCTTTCACCACCGAATTAAGCCAACGGTTTAAATTGGATAAGACTGCAAATGTAAAGACACTTAGAGCTAATTACACTCGGGCAGAGGCTGGTGGGGACCCCCTAGAGATAGATTTTGCTAAGGAGGCCCTGGAGCGTCCGACTAGTGAGCGTTACATGGGTCAGGTAATTATATATAAGTTAAGCAAGATGTCTTCCGAAGCAGAACTGTGCAAGGAAGAGATTCGTCGAGGCGGCGATCAGTACATTCGAGAAGTACGAGACCCGGAGGGGCATACTCTTCGGTCGACTGATGACATGTGCGAGGTGTTTTGACAGCATCTCGAGATCCTGTTGGCATTGGAGCCCCTTTTTTGCCGGTTAAGGGACAGGGCGTGCAGTCCGTCTCTACGTGGAATCGCTGTCCCTAGTGGTGCTTGAGCAAGAATTTCCGCGTACGCCGATGGCGTAACCACTTTAACCAGAGTGACACTGAGGTGGTACTAAAGGCGCTTGAACGGTACGAACAGGTCACAGGGGCCAAGATTAACAAACATTACGTCGACAAACGTGTCTGTCTCCAACGTCTGTGTCATGGGGGTCTGCGAAAGCCGCACTTGAGAAGCCACCGTCTCGCTTCATGGGTGGTCTTACTCAGACGTGCGTTAATGAAAGACTCATTGTTGGCGGGGATAATGAGGGACGTGTTCCCTAGCCTTAGTATCACTCCCCCATCCGAAGACGGTGCCGTAAGCCGCGGTGGCGATCGAGTTTTCTCCTCGAATGTCTGGTGTCCTTGAGGGCCAGTCCTTGATCCAGTGACTGTTCTCGGCCTAGAAAAGTCTTCTATATGGGATTAGTGGCGGGAGTCACGAATAATCCATTACGCGAAGTGCTAGGCATGTCGGAAGGTGAGTATTGCTCTTATTGATCTTGGGCACCAGGTGCGGATTATCTCAGCAACTCTGAGTTTTTGCTTACCTTGCTCGGAATCGGTTGTCTCGCAATGACGCGCATTGTTCTCGAGTTCGCCCTTTATGGCATCGTGTCGGCGAGTTGACAGCTCGTACTGCGCCGCGTGAGCTCGTGCTCATTGACCGTGCATACGTCTGTGACAATGTATCGCTCCTGTTTTCTGGAGTGAAGTGAATGGTGTTTCTGTCGCTGCTGGCCACGGCTCGAATGGTAATATGGTCACGACTGGGAGAAGAGTTGCGTGGTCAGCGTCTTTCAGATCCGGATCTGATCCAATATTTTGAGCATCAACTCAAAATGAAAATTAGAACTGACTGGAAACGTTTGACTTCGACAGCCTTCAGCAAAAGATGGGTAAATGTGGTGAGCCTGGTTCGCATGAACGGGGCTAGCCTTGATTTTCTCTTGTAGATCTGCTAATCACATCGGGGTTCATTCCTTGGGAATCCTACCTTGGTTAAGGTAGTTCCTTTTTGTGTACCTAGTTAATGAAAATGAATGTGATTCCTAGACTGTCCCCGGCATTGTCTATTGTTATTATCCAGGTCGTGATTCCCAGTTTTTTATTGTCCCATTTTATCTCGTTTGGGTCAGTATTATACTTCCCCCCGTTCATTTTATTTTCCCCTCTAGTAAGAAAGCTTCTTGATTTTGTCCTATGAGCAGAATACAGCGGCCTCTTTATTTTGTGGGATGGTTGGGTCCAACTAACATCATGACCTTTGTTTTGTATATTGAGTTGAAAATTTTGTTTTGTGGATTTGTTGTCATATCCCTCTCCCTCGTGTCATTTCCTGTTGAATTTCTATGTATATCTTTGTATTTATTGTACATTGTATATTTTTTTGTTAATTTGGGTGTTTTTTAGGTCCCCGGAACGCTTTGCGGTATGTTGGTATATGGAGGAATGAATGTTGATGGATAAGTCCTTGTGGTGATTGAGTAAATTGTCAAGTATGTGTGGATCGTGAATCGGATTAGGTAGGTATAACATAGTTAGTGAGGACCATCTTGAGCTTTTTCCCCTCCCCATTTGGCCTTGTGCCACAACTGTTGTAACAGTCAGTAAATAAAAGTATCCAACCGCTACCCCTAAGTGAGTGAGATTTTTATTTCATTTGCTTGCGTCGTCCTTATTGCCAGTGAGTAAGTCATTTTGTTAGTCCTTGTCATATTGTATTGTCTGAATTGTTGATTTGTTCATAGTGTGAATTTTTTATTGTTTGGACTTTTGTTTCATCTGTTGTGGGGGAGACAAAGACCATTATGGCTCTGTCTCCACAGCCTTCCACCTCGACTGCTACACCGACGGTGACTCCTTCACCGTCGGTTTGGAATAATGCTCTCATGAAGAGGGGTGCAAACTAATATCTACAAATGCAGGAAAAATAAAAAGAGTACTACAATGAAAATGAGCTAATCGTCATCCCGGAAGTGGGAAAAAATAGCCACAAGGACAATTTCTCTGTTGACGTCAGACACGAAAACCCGAAATTTTGTGGGCGTCAGCAGAGAAAATATGGAGGAGACTTTAAAGAGTCTGGGTATTCGCCCTAAAGTGGTAGCAAGGAGATCCTGTGCCAAGAGGATACGAAAAAGCTAGCAGGAACTTGTTTGCAGGCGAAAGTAGTGCGACTACAAACAGAATACGTGGGCACAAAGCGCACTCACATCATGATCCACCGAGTGCTGCTGGAGATCAATCGTGATCATGTGGGAGCCTTTTTGACCCAATTTACCACGGTGGAAAAAGTAAACCGGGGTAGTCAGCAAGGCTGGAATGGCAACGGAGGATGTCAGTGCCTATGTCATTGTAGATAGGTTGAACTTTCTGCAAGTGACTGGCATCCTCCTATGCAGTGGAAAGAAATTGTTTGTCGCCGTGGAGGGGCGTAGACCGCATTGTTGGTTCTGCAGAGCGGCTGGTTACCTGGCCAAAATGTGCCCCTCCAGGAAGCAGGTAGAACAAAAAGAAGGCGAGACGGCAACAAAAGGAAATACACCGGATATTTCAGCGACACCGGCAACGAAGGAAGCACCAGTGGTGCAATCGGAAAAGACATCCTCTCCTACAAAGACTGGATGGAAGGAAGTAGTCAAAAAGAGGAAGAAGGTTGCTTCCTCTCCTTCAAAACATGACTCTCCAACAAAGAAGGCTGCTTCTCCCTCCAAAAAGGAGAAAAAGCAAGACCTCCTGCAACAGCAGCAGCAACAGCAGAAACAGAAACTGCAACAGCAGCAACAACAACAGCAACAGCAACAGCAACAGCTGCAAAAACAGCAACGGCAGTAACAAAAACAGCAACAAAAACAGCAACCAAGCCAAGAGGCAGAGATGGAGGTTGATGAAATGCCTTCACCGCAATCGTCGTCCCTGAAGAGAGGCCGTGAGGAGAAGGATGGCATAAAAAGGGAAAATGGACGTTGGCGATCGCGGCAGGAGGGAGCGGGGTAGAGTCATTACTAGGACTCAGTCCGTTCCAATTTCTCTCGAAAGGTCAGTTGTCGTGTTGGGGAGGAGTCAGTCTGCCTCTCCGTTTAGACATTTCGTCTCCTTCCCCCACACCCTTCTCCCTACCGGAGGCGCCTACTTCCCAGGTAGAGGCCCTCTCCCTTCCCGAATTGAATCACCCTCCTCTCAACCTGAAGCAACTCCACAAAGTCGATCATCCTTCCCCTAGTACGGACAATTTCTCCCTTAAAGCAGAAAAAAGAAAAGAAAGAACCCCTTTAGGCACCCAGAGGTTTGTAAGATAGACAGACAGACCTGCTAGAGGGAACTAACATCACAAAAAAGGGCCTACTAAAGCCTTTATTTAAGCTAACTACGATCAAAGGGAAGTCAACCGAAGACCCTCAAAATTTTTTGTTTTGGGATTTATATCATACCCCTCCTCACATATATTTTGTATTTATTGTAAATAATAAAAAAAAAATTATGCTCGTTTGGGTTTTTTAGGTCCTTGGTACGTTTGAGGTATTTTGGTATATGGAGGATTGAGTGCTGATGAACAAGTTCTTGTGGTGGATGAGAAAATTGTAAAGTATGTTTGGGTCGTGAGTCGGTTTGTTTGTTTCGAGGTTTAACGACCTATCACTCCTTATGGGATCATTTTAAGGTCATAACCAATGATTTTTGGGTAAGGTTATTTTATTTTTACACCATTTTGTTTTCGAGTATCAAGATTCATTGGGATTTGTTTTTAAGAGCAGGGTCCCCAAGCCCTACCCTTGTTATTTAACCCATAACTGGAGGGAAGGGACGGATTAATACCTTTCCCAAGGGTACCAGTGCTTAAGTGAATGCAGGGTATTTAACTGGAATTCGAACTCGGCTCAGCGATTTCTCTTTCCGAGCCGATATCCACTGCACAACAACGCACATCCGTCACTATACGCTTACAGCACCTGGTATTCCCAAGCTGTCACCCATCTAAATACTGACCAGGCTCAACGTTGCTTAACTTCGGTGATCGAGCGAGAACCGGTGTATTCGCCCCCAAATCGACCTTGTGCCATAAATGTATTTTTATTAATTAAAAAAGTATCCAACCACCACCCCTTTCTGCACGAAGCTTTGTCACTTGAAACAACGTAAAGTAAGTGTTCATTTTGTTAGCTGTGTAGTCAACTTTTGTTTATTGTTGTGAACTTTGTTTCATTGTTTGATCGTCTGTTCGCCGTTTTTTGGAACATTTTGTGTCTTTCCTTTGTGAGTGTGTGGGAGGGGACAAAGATAAGTATGGCTCTGTCTCCCCAGCCATCCTCTTCTACAGCGGTGCCGACAGCGACTTCTGCACCGTCGATATGGAACAAGTCGCCCACGAAAAAAGAAGCTAATTATTACCTGCAGATGCAGGAAAAATTCTAAGAATATATTGTGGGGGGTGAACTCATAGTCATTCCGGAAGTAGTGAACGTCATAGCGGCGAAAATGATCTCCCTGCTGACTTCTGACGCAAAAAACCGACAGTTTGTTGGAGTCAGCAGGGAGAGTATGGAGGAAGCCCTAAAGAGCCTCAATATCATCCCGAAGTGGTTAGTCAGAAGATCGTGAGCTATGTGGGGTATGCTACTTGGCTCAGAGGAAGAGGCCCAAAAAGTTAGGAAAAACTATGAAAGCTAAGGGAATCCATCTGCAGACAGAATATATGTGGACTCGGCAGACGCAGTTTACCATACATGGAGCACCGCTCGAGATCGACGACCATATCGGGGCATACTTTGCTCAATTCGGAGCTGTGGAGGAAGTAGCCAGAACGAACAGCAAAGGAAATTATTTGTTGCAGTAGAGGGACAAAGGCCTCACTATTGAATCAAAAACCATACTACAACATCTAAGGAATAGACGGAGGTCATTAGGAACGAGAAGAAGGGGGCTTCCCCCTCCTCCTCAGCAGAACATCCCACCCAAAAGTTACCAACGCCGGTTAAAACGAACCAGAAGAAGCAGCAGCAGAGGTGCAGATGGAAGGTGAAGAAATGTCTCGCCCGCGTTTCTCATCGCTCAAAAGAGTAAGGGACGAAGAGGAGGAATCCAGAAAGAAGATGGAGAAAGCGGATATTGTTGAGAGCGGCAGGGCGGAACGGGTCATGGTTGGCGCCAAGTCCCGATCCACCCTTGCATTACCAGTTAAATCGATAACTGTAAAGGGAAGGAGTTATTCTGCCTCCCCAGTGAGACGTACATTGTCCCCTTCCTTTACATCCTCCTCCCAACCTAAAACATCCTCCTCCCAGAAAAAAAAAGTCACCTAAAGATAGTCAACACGCCTGAAAAAAAAAAGAAGAGGGTTAATCCCTATAAACATGGGGAGATTTGTAAAATTGATAGGCACGCCCTAGGGAGAGACCTATCCACACAAAAAAGACCCTGCTAAAGCCACTGTTTAAATTAACATTGGTCGACGAAAAGTCGACCGAAGAATCCCAAAATTTCCCAGAGGCCCGCGGAGTGCTAACCCTTATCAGGAGTATCAGGGAAAACCTGACGATTTCGGATTTTGTCAGGGATCCATAGAGGCGTTCCGTTCTATTAGAATGGCCCAGATGGGCACAAATTATTAAACAAAATGATATGTTTCATGTACCGAAGGGTCCCCGTAATCCTCAACCCCTCTTTATATAGGGCTGCAAAGCTACCCTTCCCTACGGACGTCGGCGCGATTGTATTAGACGGACTAATTACATCCGACATTGGCACTGACTCTATAGGACAATCCGTTGGGGTCCCTGTACCCACAGATTTTGCCCGTTATGTAACTAGAAGTAATTTTTCTCTTTACTATTTTCAGGTCTAACGGATGTCAATCAAGTTAGCCAGTTTGAATGCGAGGGGCCTTAGGGACCGGAGTAAGGCTATCCGCCTGCTTCGTGACATCTTGTCCTTTGGCGTGGATGTAGCCGCGATCTAAGAGACTCAATTTGTTTGCAGACGCCGATGCCTGCGTGCTTTCTAACGATTTTGTCGTCTATTCAGCATATGGGGAATGACTGGCCAGAGGAGTTTCTTGCTGGTCAAGCGTACCCTGGACGCGAAAGTGGATCTTGTCCATGTCGGTGTCGAGGGCCGGTTGATCGTGCCCGATATTGCAGTGAAAAGCAACGCGTTTCGACTGATTACGGTTTATGCGCCGAACGACCGGGAGAAGCGTATCTCGTTTTTTCGGCGGTTGGGGCCCTTCTTGGTGGATTCAACTCGACTCGTCTTAGTAGGAGACTGGAATGCCATCCTGGACCCCAAGCGGGATAAAAGGCGGGGAGTTAGCGGGAAGGTACGTGATCGCAGCTTTGTTAATATGATCAACAAGTTCGGTCTCGTCGATAAATACCGGGTCGTTCATCCGAGTGGGAAGATGTGGACGTGGGCGAATAGTTGGCCTTCTATCCAGGTAGCTAACCACCTGGATATAATGTTAGTTCGAGAAGCCGCCGTAGATCTTTTAGATTGTTCCACGTCCTACTGGTTAGGCTACTCGGACCACAAACTCGTTTGTGCCCGGGTGGATTTAGAAATTAGGCCTAGAATGGCTGGCTACTTGAAGTTCAACGTGTCCTTACTGGACAGGCGGGACTTCCAGCGCCAGCTAATTAATGTAGTGCAGCGGGCGTTAATTGGTGGAGTCATTGGGAATAGGTGGTAGGAGAGTCTTAAGTATAGGATTAGGTCTTTCGAATATAGCCAACGGCTTAAACTAGATAAGGCTGCAAAGCTAATTACTCCCGGGCGGAGGCTGGTGGGGATCCCCTAGAGATAGCCTCAGCTAAGGAGGCCCTGAAGCGTTCGACTAGCGAGCGTTACATGGGTCAGATAATTATGCATAGGTTAAGCAAGATGTCTTCCGAAGCTGTGAAGATGGGTGCAGAACTGCGCAAGGAAGAGATTCGTCGAGGTGCGAGACACGGAGAGATATACACTTCGGTCGACCGACGACATGTGCGATGCGTTTCGGCGGCAGTTCAAGATCCTGTTTACCAAGGAGCCTGGTCTCCGTGATGAGGAGTTTGGCAGATATTTGGCTGACTTCCTCCGGCTGATACAGCTAGCTGAGAGTGAAAGATTACGGAGGACGAAGTCTACGCGGCTTTGAAGAAAGTCGGCAGAGGCAAGTAGCTAGTTCTGAATGGTTTGCCATATGAATTGTACTTGAGTCTGTCGCACATTTTTGTCCCGATTTTGACTGTTGTGTTCAACAATTGGCTCAGGCAGGGGTCCAACCCAAACCTGTTCACCAGGATTGTGATCACGCTGTTGCGAAAATGCAAGGAAGTTGGGAGGGTGCTAGAGGGTTACAGGCCAATAATTCTGCTAAACATAGAGTTAAAGATTTTGGCCAAGATCCTGACAAATCGTTTGCAATTTGTTGCTAAGTCTCTTTTGTGACCTGAGCAGACTTGTGCTGTGAAGGGCCGAGCAATTCAGAGAAACCTGCATCTGATTTGCATGATCATACAGGTTGTAAAAGACGACGAAGAAGCCACGCTGATCAATTTGGATCAGTCCAAAGCAATTAATAGGGTTGACCATCACTACCTGGCGGCTGTCCTGCAGGCCGCCGGATTCGCACCCGACTTCTGTATTAGCCCCCTGTATCATACCACTACGGCTGTAGTACAGGTGAATGGGAAGCTGTCAAGCGTTTTTGCGATGTCTAGGTCGGTTCGACAGGGTTGTTCACTGTCGCCCTTACTTTATGCTCTGGCATTGGTGCCCCTTCTTCGCCGGCTAAGGGACAGGACGTGCAGTCCATCTCTACGTGGAATCGCTGTCCCTGGTGGTGCTCAAGCAAGAATTTCCGCGTACGCCGATAACGTAACCACTTTCATGTACTCCCGGAGTGACATTGAGGTGGTACTAAAGGCGCTTGAATGGTACGAACAGGTCACAGAGGCCAAGATTAACCACTACAAGTATTTCGGCTTGCGGTTAGGTGGCTGGAAGGATGCTACACTCTTGGGGTCCTTCGACTGGACGGACGGCCCTGTCCGCATTCTTGGAGTGTGGTTTGGGCCTGACCACCAATTGGAGAAGAATTGGTCTGAAGTACAGGCAAAGGTCGGCGCGTCGGTCGAGATTTGGTGTCGAAGGAATTTGTCCTTAAAGGGTTTGGCTGAGGTGTGTGCCACATTCAAAGTTCCCATTATCCTTTACTGGCTGTCTTTACTTCCACTTTGTGAACAGCGTGAGAAAGCGATCGAGCGTTTGCTATTCTCCCTTCTGTGGAAAGGACGCAAACATCACGTCGACAAACGTGTCTGTTACCAACGTCCGTGTCATGGGGTTCTGGGAATGCCGCATTTTAGGAAACCCCGGTCCGCTTCAAGAGTGGTCTTTCTCATACGTGCATTAATGGAAGAATCAATGCTGGCGGGTATAGTGAGGGACATGTTATCTAGCCTTACTATCATTCCTCCCATCTTGAGGCGGTGCCGTAAGCCTAGAGGGCGATCGAGTTTTCTTTTCGAATGTTTGGCGACCTTGAGAGCCATTCCTCGGTCCAGTGACCTTCCACGGCCTAGGAAAGTCTTCTATCGCGGGTTAGTGAAGGGGGAATACTCTGGGAAAGCCTCCGCGGAGGAGTTTATGGAAAGGGCACCAGAAAAGCAGCAGTCTCCGGTTCCCTCCACATCGGCGTGGAGTGGAGGAAAGGAAAATGAGTGGAAAAATTCTCTGTTCAGAAAGTCCAGCATCGCCCGTTCCCTCAACATCAGTGTGGAAAGGAGAGAACGTGAAGAAGAGAGAGGACTATTACGATGAACTACGGGAGTGCTATACTGAGTTTATCTTAGGTACCGAACTTCTGTCTGTGCCCGAAAGCCTTAAAGCAATTGAGCCAAGAATAATCTCCCTGCTGACGAAAGACCCAAAAACCCACATGTTTGTGGTGGTCAACAGGGAGATAGTGGAAAAAGCAATTAAGGCTCTACAAATCAAAGCTAAAGCAGTTGCAAGAAGGAGCCATGCCATGTGGAACGACCTGATTGTCACAGCTGAAGAGGCCAAGCAACTAGCAGGTACAACATTGGCAACAAAGACGCTCCGGCTTCAGACGGAATACATGGGAACCCGCAAAACACGCATAACAAGGGGGTTTCCATAGATATCAGTGATGATAACGTCAAAGCGTTCTTCACAAAATATGAAAAGATGACGGAGGTGACTTCTGTTCTCGAAGGCGGGTTTCGCAACGGGCGACATCACTCTGCAGATGATGGTGTCATGAAAGGAATTCACTGACATCCCAAATATCTTTACCTCACAGGGGGAACTAGTAGAGGAAATGGACGTGGAGATGGCAACCCCAGCATTATTGAAGCGGAATGGGGAAGAAGATGAGCAGAAGAAAACGCCGAAAGTTCTTCGATAGAGCAGGCGCAGCGAAAACGAAAGGCTGAAATGTTCCTCATTGCCTGTGTCTCCAGAGAGACAAAGACTTTCTTACGTGGATAAGGCCTTTCCTCTTCCACACAAAAATTCCCCAGTCCCCGACCTTTCAACTAATCCCACTCTCTCCAATCAAATCTCTTACGCCCACTCCAATTCCTTCTCCCACCCATTCCAAGAAAAAGAAAGCTCTTCCCCAAGCTCTCATGAAAATAGATAGAAAAGAAATTGGTAAGGAGTGGTCTGCGCAGAGGCGCAGCTTGCTGAAGCCCCTCCTTAAATTATCAGTTGTAGACAACAAGTCTACTAATGATCCAACTAATTTTCCCAGGAGTAATTACCCTCATTCGCAATACAGGGTGTAACCCGAGGGTCTGGGACCATATTTCCAAATTAGAAAAAATTGTCATGTGCTGTAGTGGCATGCCGAAACTTAAGAAAATGTCCAAGTTTTATGCATGGAGTGTCCCTGTTTTACTCCAAGCCTGTCAGTATAGGGTGGTAAACTTACCCTACGGACGTTGGCGGGATTGTCCTAGATGGACGGATTATGTCCGCTGTAGGAACTGGTTCCCTAGGATAGTCCGTTGCGGTCTTTGCTCCCAGAGATATCCACCCGGTATGTGATTAGGAGTAATTTCCTCTTTTTCCTGTTTCAGGTCTAACGGACGTCAAGTTAGCTAGTTTGAATGTGAATGGCCCTAACCCTAGCATTAACCTTAGCTTCAGACCTAACCATCTAATCCTAGCCCTAGCCCTAACTCAAGATTTAAGCTAAGCTCCAGTCTCAGTCACTTAACACTAGCCATAGTCCTAACACTAGCCTTAACCTTGGATCTATCCCTAACAACTCGACTCTAGACCTAGCTCTAACCCTATCCTTAAACTTTGCACTGGCCCTAGCCACTTCCTAGCCCTAACCCTAACCCTAATTCTTACCTTAGCTCTAGCCCTGGCCCCTTAATCCTACCTTTAGCCCTAACCCTAGACTTAACCTTAGCCATAGCCCTAACCACCTAATCCTAGCCCTAGCCCTAGCCCTAACGCTAGCCTTAAACTTAGCTCTAGCCCTAGCCACTTAAACCTAGACACTTAACCCCAGCCCTAACAATAGACTTAACCTTAGCTATAGCCCTAGCTACTTATCCCTATACCTAGCTCTGATCCTAGACTTAACCTTAGATCTAGCTCTAGTCACTTATCCCTAGCCCTAGCCCTAGCCCTAGCCCTAGCCCTAGCCATAGCCTTAACATTAGCTCTATTACTTAATCTTACCCTAGCCCTAATGGTAGTGATAAAATTAGCACTAGCCATATCCATTTAACTTTATCCCTAGCCTTAAACCTAGCCTTAAGTTAGCTTTAGTGCTAGTCATTTAACCCTAGCCCTAGCCACTTAACCCTAGTTTTAGCATTAGCTCTAGGCCCAGCCCCTTAGCCCTAGCTCTAGCTTTAACCCTAGCCTTAGAATTAGGTCAAGCCCACACCACTTAACCATAACCCTAGCTCTAAACCTAGAATTATGCTAAGCACTAAACCTAGCCCCTAAACCATAGCCCTAGCTTTAACCCTCAACTTAACCTTAGCACTATCTCTATCAAATAAAATTAACCTAGCCCTAATCCTAGATATAGGCATCACTTTAGCCATAGCCATTTATACCTAGCCTGTGCCCAAACTCTATCCCTATCACTAGCCCTGTACTTAAACTTAGCTCTTTAACACTATCCCTAATTCTAACCCTAGCTATGACCTTAGCTCTGGCCCTGTATACTTAAACCTATCCTTAGCCCTAACCCTAGCATTAACCTTAGCACTAGCTATTTAACCCAAGCCCTATCCCTAATTTTTGACTTAACCTTAGCTCAAGCCCTAGCCTCTTAACCCAAGCTGTAACACTCTCCTTAACCTTAGCTTTATCCCTTGCTCCTTAACCCTAACCTTAGCACTAAACCTAGCCTTAACATTAGCTCTAACCCTTTCAAATTAACTCTAGCACTAGCCCTAAAATTAGCCTTAACCTTAGCTCTAGCCCTAGCTCCTTAACCCAAGTCCTAACCTAAACCTTAGCTCTAGGGCTTGGTATATGTTTAATGACTAAGGCTCTAGCCCTAGTCATTAAACATATACCTAGCCCTAATCCTTTCCTTAACCTTAGCTCTTTCCTTAGCCATGTATCCCTAGCCCAAGCCAAAGCCTATCTTAACCTTAGCTCTAGCCTTAGCCCCTTAACACTAGCTCTAGCCATAATCTTAGCTACAGACCTAGGCACTTAACCCTATCCCTGACTCTAACCCTTGCCTTAAACTTAGCTTTAGCCCTAACCACTTAATCCTAGCCCTAGGCCTAACCCTGGTAATAAACTTAGCTCTATCCTTAACCATAGTTCTAGCCTTAGCTCTAGCTCTGGCCACTTAATCCTTGCCCTAGCCCTAATCCTAGCCTTAACCTTACCTCTAGCCCTAGCCACTTATCTGTAGCCCTATCTCTAACACTAACTTTAAACTTAGCTCTAAACCTAGCCACTTAAACCTAAGACCTAATCTAGTTTTAAACTTTATCTCTAGCCCTAGTACTTTACCCTAGCTCTAGCCCTAACCCTAGCCTTAACCTTAGCTCTAACCCTAGCCACTTAACAATAGCTCAGCCCTAACTCTAGAATTACCCTTAGCTCTAGCCCTAGCCACTTTACTCTAGCCTTTGACCTAATTCTAAATATAAACAGTTCTAGCATGAGGTTCTTCACCCTACCCCTAGCCCTAACCTTAGCCTTAAACATAGGCCTAACCCTAGCCCCTTAACTCTAGAACTATCTTTAACTATATTCTTAACCTTAGCTGTAGCCCTAAGCACTTAACCCTAACCCTAGCCATAACCGTAGCCTTAACCTTATATATAGATTGAGCCACTTAACTCTAGTTTTTGCTGTAACCGTATCTTTAACCTTAGCTTTTGCCTTAAACACTACCCCTAGCCTTAATACTAGATTTAACCTTAGCTCTAGCACTGGCCACTTAACCCTAGATCTTAATCCTAGAAGACATAAACTTAACTCCAGGCCTAGCCATTTAGCCCTAGCTATAAACCTAGCCTTAACCATAGCTCTAGCCATAGCCACTAACCCAAACCCCAGCCCTAAGGCTAGTCTTAACCTCAACTCAGCCCTTAAACACATAACCGTAGCCCTAGCCCTAACCCTAGCCTTAACCTTAGATCTAGCAATAGCCACTCAAACGTAGCCCTAACCCAAGCCTGGCTCTAACCCAAGCCTGAACTTTATCTGTAGTCTTAGCTACTAAACCCTTGCCCTAGCCATAACCCTAGACTTAACTATAGCTCTAGCCCTTGTTCCTTAACCCTAGCCCTAGCTCTTATCGTAGCAATAAACTTAGCTCTAGACCTAGCCACTTAACTCTAGCAATATCTCTAACTCTAGTCTTAACCTTAGCTCTTGCCCTAGCCACTTAAACCTGGACCTAGCCATAACCATAACCTCAACCTTAGCTCGAAGCCTAAACCTTAAACCTATCCCTAGCCCTACATTGTCCCTACATTGCCCTAGCCATTTAACCCTATACCTTGGCCTAATCCTAGCTTTAACTTTAGCTCAAGCCCTATTGTTTTAACCCTGGTACTAGGACTAACCATACCCTTAAACTTAGCTCTTAGCTCGAACATAAACCTATCCCTAGCCCTAAACCTGTACTTAACCTGAGGTCTTACACTAGCCACTTAACCCTAGCCCTAGACCTAACCCTAGACCTAAACTTAGCGATAACCCTATCCACTTAAACTTAGACCGCGCCCTATCAGCAGCCTTAAACTTAGCTCTAGCCCTATCCACTTAGCCATAGTCTTAGCCCTAACCCTAGCTATAAAATAGCCCTAGCCCTAGCCACTTAACCAGAGCCCTACCCCTAACACTAACCTTACACTTAGCTTTAGCATTAACCACTTAAACCTACACCTAGCTCTAACCTTAGCCTTAACCATAGCTCTAGCCCTAGCTATGTAACACTAGACCTAGCTGTAACACTAGAGTTAACCTTAGCTCTAGCCGTTGCCCTTTTCACCCTAGCTCTAGCTCTAACTCTAGCCTTAACCTTAGTTCTAGCCATTTCCAATTAACCCTAGCCCTAGCAACTTAACCCAAGCCGTAGCCCTAACCTTAACCTTAGATCTAGCCATAGTCATTAAACCCATCAATAGCCCTAAACCTTCTCAAACCTTAGCTTTTGCCCTAGTTCCTTAACCCTAGCCCTAACCATAACAATAGCCTTAACATTACCTCTAGCTCTATCCACTTAAACCTAGCCCAACCACAACCGTACACTTAAACTTATCTCCAGGACTACACTATTAGCAATTATTTTAGCCATAGCCCTAACCTCCCCCTTAAACTTAGTTTAAGCTCTAGCCCCTTAACTCTAGCCATTGCACTTAACCTAGAAAAACTTAGCACATGCCCTAAACCCTTAACCTTATCTCTTGGTCTAATCCTACTAGCTCTAGCCTCTTAAAAGTAGCCCTAAGCCTTCGCTTAACCTTAACCACTTAACACTAGCCCTAGCCCATTAAATCTAGTTCTAGCTCTAACTAGCTCTAACCATAGGCTTAAACTTAGCTCTGGCCCTAGCCCTAAACCTAGCCTTAATAAAAGCTCTAACCCCTTAACACTAACACTACCCTAACACTGGCCTTAATCTTAGCTATAGTCCTAGGACTTTAACACTAGCTCTTGCATTAAAAGTAGCCCTAGCCCATTAACACGAGCTCTAGCACTAACCATAGCCTTAAACATAGCTCTAGCCCTAGGCCCCTAACACTAGTCCTAGCCATAAACCTAGCCTTAAAACTAGTCCCTTATCAATAGCCCTAGCCGTAACCATAGCCTTAGCTTTAGCCCTAGCCCTAAACCTAGCTCTAACAATAGCCCCTTAGCACAAGCACTAACCCTAAGCCTAGCCTTAATCTAAGCTCTTGTAACACTATCTCCCGCGGGTATACTTTCTTTTGTTTTGTTTAATACGGCAGAGAGAGAGAGAGAGAGAGAGAGAGAGAGAGAGAGAGAGAGAGGAATTAATATTGGTAGTATTATTGGTTATGCTTTATTGGAATTCGCAATGCGAGCTTATGTAAAAAAATTACGGGCCGGCTGGGAGAAAGACGGTAAGCGTGGAAAGTGAATGGGAAGAGGAGGATGAGATACCCCTCGCCCGACTTCAAGAAAAATGGAGGAATGAAAGAGTATTGGACCACCATTCGACAGAGAATGAAGAGGCCCACAGTCGAAACCATCTGGCTGATTGTTAAAAGAACGATTGGCGGTAGCAATGGCCAAAGCGAGCCAGGCGTGTGTGGGTTCTGTGCCCTTTCACCCTAGCTTTAGCTCTAACCCTAGCCTTAACCTTAGTTCGAGCCGTTTCCAATTAACACCCGGAAAGTGATTATCCCCATGGAGGCATTGGGGGTGGAGGGCCCTACTGGGAGAATGGAGGTCAGAGGGGTCCTTGCAGTGGTCCCAATGAGAGATCGCTGCTGTCAGCACCTATGTTTGGGTGTGCAGAGAGACAGAGAGAGATAGAGAGAGAGATAGGGCCTAAAGAGGGTAGGTCTCTATTTCTGTTGTGGGGGTCGCACGCGATGTGGTTGCTGAATTAGATAAAACAGAAAGATAAAAGTCTGGACAAGAGAAATTGGTCCAGTGTCATATAATATTAGCTGAGGTAGCTAATGAATAAAAAGAGCCCGGAATTACCTGAGGTTGCTAATGGTGAAATAATTGAATAAAAAGAGCCCGGTCGGGTGAGGAATGATTAGCAGAGGTTGCTAATGGAGAAATAAGTGAGCCCAAAGGTCAGGAAGATAACAGGGGAAGCAACCCTGTGGGATGAGAAGGGCTGTGAATATATAAAAATAAGTGGAAAAGAAAAAAAGAAAGAGGATGAAACAACAACCCATTGCAGTGGACCAATGAAAGAATAGATAGAGAAACTATGAAGAAGTCCTAGAATAGAAGTCGGAACTTCGTAGAATAGAAACTGGGTCAAGTAAATGAAAATAACAAGAATATAGGTGGGCATGGTTGAATAGTACCTGCGTGATGAAAAGGCGTGTCTTGACGGGCAGCGACCACCACTGGGGCAGACTGGCCAGCTGTCAGTAGGGGTAGGGCGTGAAACCCCAGGTCAAAGGTCGGTGCGCGCTTGTCTAAAACAATCACTCTACTGTTAGTAATTAGTGAGAAGAGAAATGAAAGCTAAAAGGGAACTGTAAATGGAAAAGATAAGTAGAGAATAATTAAGTGATAAATTAACTGGGATAACTATATAGAAGTACTGAATCCGATAGCAAGAAAATTCCCCAATAATACGTTAAGGCATGATCTGGGTGGATGGTAAGGAAATATTCTAATAAATTGGTTAGCAGTATTAGTTACTTTTATATTCATTACTGTATTAGTAGCAGCAATATGAAAATGTTGAGCGGGAATCGATTTTGGAGAATTTTGGCAGGTTACAATGAAAAAAAAAAAAAGAGGGGAGTTACCATATAGTGTCTATATTCCTGAGGAACCAACCCCAGCGAAGCAGAGAAGAACAGTGTTCAAGAAGGACAAGTCATGATGAAAAAAAAGATACCTCTATTCACACACACACACACACACACACACACACACACACACACACACACACACACACACACACACACACACACCATATTTTTTTGTTCTTTTTCAGGTTGACAGTAGAGACTTTTTGTTGAACTTTTTGTTGAAATTGCATATTTAGCTTTGAATAAAATTTAGACAGGACCGAGAATGAAAAAAGGAACTTTTTCCAGTTGTCTGCAGAGACTTTTTAATAAAGAATTTTTGTTGAAATTGCATGTTTAGCTTTGAATAAAATTTAGACAGGACCGAGAATGAAAAGTTGCCTGCAGAGACTTTTTAATAAATGATTTGTTATTAAATTTGCATGATTAGGTAATAAAATGTGTTATTAACATTGCATGAAAAATGAACCAAAGGTGAAAAATGAACTTTTCCAATTGCTTGAAGAGACTTTTTTTTTTTTAGTAAAAGGCTTTTTCCTTGTTGAATATGCATGGCTGAAAAAAGAAGAAAAAAAGAGAAAAAGAGGATCTTGTAAAGTTCTGTGTTGAGATAGTGTCTCAGATTTATGATGTCATTTTAAGCATTAAAATGACAGAATAATTGACGGAGAGGTGTGACACTATCTCCCGCGGGTATACTTTCTTTTGTTTGGTTTAATATGGCAGACATAGAGAAATTAATATTAGTAGTATTATTGGTTGTGCTTTATTGTGTAAGCTTATGTAAAAAAATATTTTAATACTATCATATACTTGTAAACTCCGGGGAATAGAAAAATTAACTATTTTAATACTATCATGTGCTTGTAAAATCCGAGGAATAGAAAAATTAACTATTTTAATACTACCATGTACTTCTAAAATCCGGGTAACAGAACAATTAACTGTTTTTAGGAAAGAAAGGTAGAAATATTTTATTCTTTTTTTGTGTTCGAAGCGGATATTTTTGGCTAAAGCTAAAATTTTATAAGTAGCCAAAACAAAGTGTCAGGATTGGTTTGATGGGGTCAGGCAGGGCTAAAGTCCCTCAACAAATGTTTCCTGAGAACAGAAATTTATGAGAATTGGAAAGTTTGAATATGATGTAATCGAAAGGAAGTGAGCTGGTGATATTTCATTTGTCGAACTACCCCTCCCACAAATCGAGTGGGTGGAAAACGATTTCATTGGACAAGGGCTTTGAGTCGGCCAGATCCCCCGAGAGGATTGGGGATGGTTATAAAAATCCAAAATCGGCGAGAAAAACCAGTTTTGTTGTCAGTAGCTGTGAGAAGCTGTAAGTTATTCTCAGAGTAGAGTCGGAGTGAGTCTCTGGAATTATAGTTGAAATGTAACGACTGTGAGAAAAAGGTTCCCAACTGGGGAGGCATAACCCATGGCTGGTTGCCTACTATAGAACTTATGGCTAAAGAGTTAATATTGAATGAAGCCTGCCACCGATTAGCTTAAAGAGTTAATGTTGAATAATGCGCCACTGATAGGAATCCCAAAAGAATGTTATTGTTTTAAAACTTATTTGGGAGAATTAAAATTTCTGATTATTCTTGACAAAAAGCCTGCACTGCTATGAAAATAATTTTTATCAGTTGAGTAGTTGAAAGCTTCCAGGCGACAAGGATGAACCATTCCCTACACACCGCTGCCAAATCGCCACCATTAACCACCTCTGATTCGACAAATTCGATTAAGCTCCGATAAGGACCCGAAAGAACTTTGTTGTTTAAAAGTTGCATAGAGAATTGACAGCTCTGATTATAGAGAATATGTGAAAAGACTTTAATAATAATTTAATGAATACATGAAAAGACTTTAGTGAAAATTTGAAGAGTTCTGTTTACTTTAACGAAACTTAGAAAATACATTTTTATTTTAGGATTGAAAGCTCTGATATTTTTAAACAAACTCTCTCCGTTGTAAACTGGCATTCTGACAACTGTATTATCATTCTGACAACTGTATTGTTTGCTCCTGTGAAAAAAGAAAATATTGTTTTTTTTTATATATAAAGACATTCTTTGTAACTATCCAGGCGTGTTCGACCTTATTCATTAATTTTATTAAATTTTTTTGGTGCCATGTTTATTTTTAACCACAAGTGTACACCAGTGTCTGGTCTGGCTTTGGTGGAAAGACGCCTACTGAAATTGCACAACGCAACCTCTGAGATCAATGCACAACATGAGCAGTGGCACGTTGTTGCAATAGACATCTTGAAAATCAGCTTTTGTTACAACATCATCGGACGAGACTAGCAACAGCGACCAAACCAACCAGCCAGCCAGCCAGCCGGGTGGCGGTGTCAGAGCTGGTGCCGTCACGACCATCAATGAGGACAAAGAGGTGCCACACTCTAGACCAAGCCCCTTAACACTAGCCCTATTCCTAACCATAGACCATTAACACTAGACCTAACACTTGATTGAAGGCTAGCCTCTAAACACTAGCTCTAGCTTTAAACCTATTCTTAACACTTGCCTAGCCCTAACCCTAGCCTGATACTTAGCTCCAGGCCTAGTGCCTTTACACTATCCCTAGCCATAACACTTGCCTTAATCCTAACCCCTTAACACTAGCCTGAACTGTAAACCTAGACTGAACTCTAGCCAGAGACCCTTAACACTAGCCCTAGCTCTAGCCCTGGCTAATATATTAGCCCTAGCCATAATCCTAGCCTTAAGTTTTGCTCTAGCCCTAGCTAATTAACACTTCAAGAGCCCTAATCCTAGAATTAACCTTAGCTCGAGCCCTAACCACTTAACACTAGCCAAAATATTAGCCCTAGCCATAATTCAGCCTTAAGCTTTGCTCTAGCCCTAGATGATTAACACTAGCCTTAGCCTTAATCCTAGATTTAACCTTAGCTCTAGCCCTAGCCACAATACTAGCCCTGTAACTCTATTTCCACGTAAAAAATATATTTTTTGGTTTAATACAACAGAGTGAAGAAAATTATTATTAGTGGCATTGTTGGTTGTTCTTTATTGTAATTCATGATTAAAGAAATATTTAATACTTATGTACTTGTAAAATTTGAAAAATAGAGAAATTAGCTGGAAATTGAGGAAAAATATTTTCCCCATTATATTCAGAAATTAATTTGTGCCAGGTAAAAGTGGTAGACAAAGATAGTCAAAACAAGGCTGTCAAAGCTATAGAACCCAATCTGTCCTGTTATTTAACCCATAATTGGAAGGAAGAGACTGACTAATACCTTTCCCAAGGGTATTTGTGCGTAAGTGAATGCAATGAATTCAACTAGGAATTCGAACTCGGCTCCCCGATTTCTCATTCCGAGCATCTATCCACTGCACCAAAAAAAGGTGGAAGAAATCTCATTGGTCAAAGATCCAATTTGCATAAAGATACCCCGGGTCTCGCAGCATCCCCCAAGAGAAAAACCAAACGAGCTGCTGTGATCCAAAAAGCAGATATAAAAAGCAGATACAGACAGACAACAGCAGGCAGACTGACACGAAGACAGACTGACGGTGACAGGCGAGAGTAACCAGTGTCTCCCTAGACCTATGTCAAGCGGCTACTATGCTCGTCCCTTCACCTCACTTCCTTACTGACCTAAGGAGCGAATACATCAAAGACATTCCTCAACTTACACGCTCCCCACATTCCTAAGCATTGATTCTCTTTCAGCGTATTATTAACCTCCATTGGACCTATACTTCAAATATTACTTTAATTGTAAAACCATAATTGATATATATATAATATTTTCTACTCAAATTGCCTTTCTTGGTTTATAATCATTTTATGACTATCTACCACAAGGCTATCTACCACAAGGCCAAATTCCGTTAGCCTGCAACAATATACAACTACCCTTCACTAGAATGGACTCCCCCTACAACTAGAAAAGAATATATAACTCGCTATAATATAATAGGGTGAATATAACCTTTTCTTGGCTCTTTAGACTTTCCGCCTATGATATAAAAGTCACTTAAATATTAATATAAGAGGGTGTATTTAACCCATTGTGTACATTTATGCGTATTTAATTTACGTATATATTGTTTTAGAAAAACACCGGTAAAGTTTATTCTATGTGTAAAATCTTTAATATAATATAGCTCAAAATTAAATATTGAGCTTTTAATAATACTGTCTTTTTGATAAGTGAAAGACAATGTAATTTGTTTCCGTTTTAGTGTAATTAACGGAAAAATATTATTAAATGTTTTTTCAACCAGTCTTTCAGTAAGTCTTTCTTCTTAACTAATTGTAATATTTATTTTTTCGTTAATATTTGTAGAAATCTGTTACAGCGTTTATCGTAAAGGCTTAAAGGACATTTTAAGCAGTGAATTTGTATAATTGTACTTTTAACATTAATAAAGATTGTATTTTTGGATTAGACTCTCGGAATTTATAATTCTTACTTCGATAACGGTAACAGAATTTCCCAAAACCACAATTTTTAAAAAATTCTGCTTAAAAGAGTAGAGATCTAAGATTTATATATAATTTTTTTTACAATAACACTAGCCTCTTAACTCTAGTCCTAGCCGTTACCCTAGGCTGAAGCTGAAATCTTGCCATAACTTCTTAAAACAGCCCTAGACCTAACACTATTTTAAGCTAAGCTATAGCCCTAGCCACTTGACTCTAACCCTAGACCATTCCCTAGTGTTAACTTCAGTTCGAGACCTTGCCTCTTAACGCTAGCTCTAGTATTAAACTTAACTCTAGCCATAGGCTCTTAACCCTATCCCTGGCACTAAGCCTAGCCTTAAACTTAGCTGTAGCGGTTAACAATTAACCCTAGCACTAGCCCTTAACCTAGACTTAACCATATCTCTAGTCCAAGCCACAGTACCATAGCTCTAACCATAGCTCTATCCCAAGCCCTAATCCTAGAGTAAACCTTAGCTATAGCCCTACACATCAACTCTAGCCATAGCCCTAACCCTAGCCTTAACCTTAGCTCTAACCCTATCCCCTTAGCGTAACACTAGTCTTAAGTTGTCCTATACTTATCCTGGCTCTAGCACTAGCCACTTAACCGTAGCCCTAGCGTAACCCAAAAATTAATCTTAGCCACTTAATTCTAGTCCTAGCTCTAACGTTAAAGTTAACCTTGGCTCTAGCCCTAGCCACTTAACCCTAGCCCTAGCCTTAACCTTCGCTCTAGATCTAGCTACTTAACACTAGTCATAACTCTAACCCTAGTCCTAACCTTAGCTCTAGCTCTAGAAACTTAACCGTAGCCCAGGCCTTAAACCTAGCCTTAACCATATATCTAACCGTAGCCACTTAACCCTAGCCCCAGGACTAACCCCATACTTTAATGTAGCTCTATCCCTATCCTTATCCCTAGCACTAACCTTTGACTCAAACTTAGCTATAGCACTAGCCACTTAATCCTAACCTAGCCCTAAACACACACTTAATTGTAGCTCTAGCACTAGCTACTTAACCCGAATCTTTGCCCTAAAACTAGCTTTAGCTCTGGCCTTAGCCACTTAACCTTAACCCTGGCCCAGACACTAGAATTAATCTTAGCCCTAGCCCTCACCACGTAACCCTAGACTTAACCTTAGCTCTAGCCCTAGAAAATTAAACCTAGCCCTAGCCCTAACCCTTGACTTAAACTTAGCTCTAGCCTCAGGCACTTTATCTTAGCCCTAGTCCCAACCGTAGCCTTAACCTTAGATCACACCCTAGCATCTTATGCGCAGTCCTAATCTTGAGCCCAAACTCAATCTCATCTCTAGCACTAGTCACTTACCCTAGACTTAAGCTTAGCTAGAACCCTAGCCAATTAACTCTAGCCCTAGCCCTCACCCTAGACAACCTTATCCTTAGCCCTAGCTTTAAACCTAGCCTTACCTTAGCTCTTGGTTTAGATACTTAACTCTAGCCGAAGCCATGACCCTAACCTTAACCTTAGCTCTAGCTTTAGCTAATTAAAACTATCCCTAGCCCTAACCCTAGCGTTAAACATAGCTCTAGCATTAGACACTTAACCGTTCACCCTATACTTAACGTTAGCTTTATCCTAGTCCCTTAATACTAGCTCTAGCTCTATCTATTTAACACTAGCCCAATTCCTAATCCTAGCTACTTAAGACTAGGCCTAGCCTTAACTCTAGACTTAACCTTAGATCTAGCTCTAGCCATTTAACCCTAGACCCAGCCCTAACACTAGCGTTAACTTTAGCTCTAGCCCTAGCCATTTAACATAAGCCCAAGCACTAAGCCTAGCCCTAAACCTAGCTCTCGATGTAGAAACTTAACACTAGCACTGGACCTAGCCCCAGACTTAATCTTAGCTTTAGCCCTAACCCTAGTCTTAACCTTAGATTTAGCTATAGCTACTTAATCCTAGCTCTAACCCTAGATTTAAACATATACATCCCTGGCCATGTAACCCTTGCCCTAGCCATAACCCTAGCATTAACATTAGCTCTAGCACTAGCTCTAGCTACTTAACACTAGCAGTAACTCTAAACCTAGTCTTAAACTTAAAGCTTAATCTCTAGCTACTTCCCCCTAGCTCTAGCTCTAACACCAGCATTAAACAGAGCTGTAGTTTAGTTCTTTAACCCTAGCCCTAGCCCTCAATCTAGCCTTAACAATATATTATTCCTTAGCCACTTAACCCTAGCCCTAGCCCTAATCCTTAACCATAGCATTAACCCTACCCACTTAACCCTAGGTCTAGCCCTAAACCTAACATTAAACTTAGCGTAAGCTTTAGCTACATATTCCTAGCTCTAGTTCTAATAACCTTAAACTTAGCTCTACACTAAAACTTACCTACCCTAGTCATAGCCATAATCCTAGCCTTAATTTTAGTTCTTTCCCTAGCAAATTAACGCTAGCCCTAGACCTAACCCCAGACTTAATCATAGCCCTAGCCCTAGCCCTAAACTTAAATCTAACCTTAGCTCTCGTCCTTGACATTGAAGCATAGCCCTAGCCCTAACCCAAGCCTTAAGTTTAGCTTTAGTCCTAAAACATTACTCTAGCAATAGACGAAAAGCTCTCACAACTTAATTTTAGCCGTAGCCACATAGCACTAGCCCTAGCCCTAAAACTAGATTTAACAATATTTATCCTTGTAAAAGTACAGAAATTGTAGCACAAATCCGAAAAAGGGAGGGGAAGAAGTTGGTACTCACTGAACTACCCTAAATAAAGAAAAAGAGCAATTTTCTGGCTTTCAATACAATCATTTATATTGCTCAAATTCAATTTTAAATGAGACCATATGATCCTACTCAACAATTTAAATAAGAATCAGCATTAAACTAGATATGCATAAAATAGACAGAATGCTCAAATTTCTGGCTTTCAATACACTCATTTATATTGCTCAAATTCAATTAAAAATGAGATCATATAATTTTAATCATCAATTTCTAAAAGAATCAGCATTAAACTAGATATGCAAAAAAATACACAGAATGCGCAATTTTCTGTCTTTCAATACTCTCATTTATATTTCTCAAAATAAATTTTAATGGGACCATATGATTTTACTCATCAATTTAAATAAGAATCAGCATTAAACTAGATATGCATAAAAATACAGGAAATGCTCAATATTCTGGCGTTCGATACACTCATTCATATTGCTCTAATTCAATTTTAAATGATGCCATATTATTCTACTCATCAATTTAAATAAGAATCAGCATGAAACTAGATACGCATAAAAATACACAGAATGGGCAATTTCTGGGTTTCAATACACTCACCTGTATTGCTCAAATTCAATTTTAATATAGAACACATTATTTTACTCATCAATTTAAAAAAGAATCAGCATGAAAGCAGATATGCATATAAATACGCAAAAAGCGCAATTTTCTGGATTTCAATACACTAATCTATATAGCTCAAATTAAATTTTAAATGAAAACATATGTTTCTACTAATCAATTTAAATAAGAATCAGCATTAAACTAGATATGCACAAAATGCGCAATATTTTTGCTTTCAATGCACTCATTTATATTGCTCAAATTCAATTTTAAATGAGACCATATTATACTAATCAACAATTCAAATAATAATCAGCATTAAATTAGATATATATATATAAAACACAACAAGCGCAATTTTCGGGTTTTCAATATAATCATTTATAATGCTCAATTTCAATTTTAAATGAGACCCTATGATTCTACTCATCAATTTAAATAAGAATCAGCATGAAACTAAATATGCATAAAAATACACTAAATGCGCAATTTTCTGGCTTTCAATACACTCATTTATATTGCTCAAATTTAATTTTAAATGAGACCCTATGATTCTATTAAACAATTTAAATAAGGTTTAGCATTGAACTTGATATGCATGAAATTAAACAAAATGTGAAATTTCTGGCTTTCAATACAATCATTTATATTGCTCAAAGTCAATTTTAAAGGATACCTTATAATTCTACTCATCAATATAAAAAAGAATCAGAATTAAACAGGATATGTCTAAAAACACACAAAATGCGCAATTTTCTGGCTTCCAATACACTCATTGATATGGCTCAAAGGCAATTTTAAATGAGACCATATGATATTACTCATGAATTGAAATAAGAATCAGCATAAATATGGATATGCATAAAAATGCACAAAACACGCAATTCTCTGGCTTTCAATACACTCATTTATATAGCTTAAATTCAATGTTAAATGAGACCATTGAATCTACATATCAATTTTAAATTTGAATCAGCATTAAACTAGATATGCATAGAAATACGCAAAATGTGAAATTTCTGGCTTTCAATACACTCATTTATATTGCTTAAATACAATTTTAAATGGGACCATAGATTCTACTTATCAATTCAAATCAGAATCAGCATTAAACTAGATATGCATAAAAATAAACAAATGGCGCAATTTTCTGGCTTTCAATACATTCATTTATATTACCCAAATTCAATTTTAATTTAGACTACATGATTCTACTCATCAATTTACATAAGAATCAGCATTAAAATAGATATGCATGAGAATACACTAAATGCGCAATTCTCTGGCTTTCAATACACTCATTTTGTATTGCTTAAATACAATTTGAAGTGACACCATATGAGTCTCCTCATCATTTTAAATAAGAATCAACATTAAAATAGATATGCATGTGAATACATTAATGTGCAATTATGTGGCTTTCTATACACTCATTTATATTGCTCAAATTCAATTTTAAATGACACCATATGATTCTACTAATCAATTTAAATAAGAATCAGCGGTAAAATAGGCATGCATGAAAATACATTAAATGCGCAATTGTCGGGTTTTCAATACACTCATTTATATGGCTCAAATTCAATATTAATATAGCCCATATGATTCTACTGATCAATTTATAGAAACACCAACATCAAAATAAATAGGCATGAAAATACACTAAATGCGCAATTTTCTGGCTTTCAATATATTCATTTATATTGCACAAATTCAATTTTAATTTAGACTATATGATCCTACTCATCAATTTATATACGAATACGCATTAAATAGATATGCATTAAAATGCACTAAATGCGCAATTTTCTGGCATTCAATACACTCATTTATATAGCTTAAATTCAATTTTAAATGACTCCATATGATTCTACTCATCAATTTAAATACAAATCAGCATTAAAATAGATATGCATGTGAATACATTTATGCGCAATTCTCTGGCTGTCAATACACTCATTTATATTAGTGAAATTCAATTTTAAATGACAGTATATGATTCTACTCATCAATTTAAAAAACAATCAGGATTAAAATAGATACGCATGTGAATATATTAATGCGCAATTTTCTGGCTTTCAATACACTCATTAATATTGCTCAATTTCAAATTTTAATTTAGACCATATGAAACTACTCATCAATTTAAATAAGAATCAGCATTAAAATAGATATGCATGAGAATACACTAAAAGGTGCAATTCTCTGGCTTTCAATACACTCATTTATATTGCTCAAATTCAATTTTAATTTAGACTATATGATTCTACTCATCAATTTATATACGAATACGCATTAAATAGATATGCATTAAAATGCACTAAATGCGCAATTTTCTGGCATTCAATACACTCATTTATATAGCTTAAATTCAATTTTAAATGACTCCATATTATTCTACTCATCAATTTAAATACAAATCAGCATTAAAATAGATATGCATGACAATACACTAAATGCGCCATACTCTGGCTTTCAATTCACTGATTTATATTGCTGAAATTCAATTTTAAATGACAGCATATGATTCTACTCATCAATTTAAAAAATAATCAGCATTAAAATAGATGCGCATATGAATACATTAATGCGGAATTTTCTGTCTTTCAATACACTCATTAATATTGCTCAAATTCAAATTTTAATTTAGTCCATATGAATGTACTCATCAATTTAAATAAGAATCAGCATTAAAATAGATATGCATGAAAATACACTAAATGCGCAATTTTCTGGCTTTCAATTCATTCATTTATATTACTCAAATTCAATTTTAATTTAGACTATATGATTCTACTCATCAATTTCAATAAGAATCAGCATTAAAGTAGATATGCATGAAAATACACTAAATGAGCAATTTTCTGGCTTTCAATACACTCATTAATATTGCTCAAATTCAAATTTTGATTTAGACCATATGATTTTACACATCAATTTAAATAAAATGCATGAAAATACACTAAATGGGCAATTCTCTGGCTTTCAATACACTCATTTGTATTGCTCAAATGCAATTTGAAATAACACCATATGAGTCTCCTCATCATTTTAAATAAGAATCAACATTAAAATAGATATGCATGTGAATACATTTATGCGCAATTTTCTGGCTTTCTATACACTCATTTATATTGCTCAAATTCAATTTTAAAGGGTTAGGGGTTAGGGTTAGGATTGGGGCTAGGGCTAGGGGTTAGGGTTAGGGTTAGGCTCGCGCCAAGATTTCTGCGTACGCCGATGACCTATCCATTTTCATGTCGTCCCGGGACGACCTTGAGGTGGTACAGTAGGCGCTTGGACGGTACAAAAAGGTAACCGCGACAATTCTTCAGGCTTGAGGTTAGGTGCCTGGAAGAGCGCTGCTCTCCAGGGGCCCTTCAGTTGGACTGACGGTCCAATCCGCATTCTTGGAGTGTGGTTCGGGCAGGATCTCCAGCTGGAGAGAAATTGGTCGGAGGTACTGGCAAAGGTCGGATAGTTGATCTCGACTTGGCTTCGGCAGGGCTGAGGTGTGTGTTACATACATCTTTTGCCTTTTAATCCCTCTTTGTTTGCGCCAAACGTTCAAAGGGAAACTGTGGATGTCACACTTGAAGTATCACCGACACGCCTTGAGGTTGGCTTTCTTACGTCGCAACTTGACAGAGGATTCTATTTTGGAGAGGAGTATCAGGGAGGCTTTCTCTCCATGGATATATTCAGTCATATTGTTAACCGTTGAAACATGAAATAAATTCTTTTAGGGTCGGAAAAAAGATGTGAAGAAAGAAAGGAAAATTTCTCACACAATACTTTTTCACGCATCATTTTTTATATTTTTCTCAGATGAAAATCAATATTTTTCGACAATTATTTATCTCGACTCATAATCTCAAATAATCAAAAAATCTATCTAAAAAACAACAGCAAAAAATAACTATCATTATTTTTATTTTCAAAAATAAAAGAAATCAAAATTTATCTGGTATAACACTCGATGCATTGTGGTTTTTGAAATATTATTTTAAAAGAAACGTGAATCATTAAGCAAGTCATTAAATTTACTTAATATCACCGTTCGTCGTTAGTTGCTCAGTGTTATGCTTCTAGATAACTTCTATTTCGATGCAGTTTCGATTCCAGGTCTTGGAAGATTGCTCTTTTATTTTATTATTACAAATAATCTTCAGTTTATAAGCGCATAACATGACTGCATCCAGTGGCTAGTCCCCTGGTGGGGTAGCGGTAAGACCTATGCGAATGGTTTCAAGCAGTAAGCGTTCGAATACTGTAAGAGTCCGTTCTATAGGTCGGATGCTATGAGCACAGATTATTAGGTACAACGTTTAGGGTGGTGGGGGCTCATTGATTAATGGATTCGGGTTTTTTTCCGAATCCATTAATGAATAGTCTTCGCCCCCCTAAACGGGCGTGCTTAAAGATCTAGTGTTGACCAGAGGCAGACCCCTTTTACTCAGGTTTTAGCACTTTAACTACTTTTCGAAAGTATATTACTTAACGTTTATTAGAATGACTTTATCCATAATATCACATATTCTCTGCCCGAAGAAAGGCATGCAATTGTGAAAGAATACTATGAGATGCCTAATACCTTAAATACATAATAAAATCAAAATGGCGTCTAGAATTGCATTAGCCAATCAGATTTAGTTTGTCTGTGTGTGTGGCGCGAGCTTTCCATTTTTGTCTTTCTTGCACCAGCGTTATGGTAAGTCCTTTGCATTTTCACGCGACGTAACTACCATATTGTTTTAACAAAATTAAAATTGTGGAGTTTAAACTGATTGATATGTTAAACGTCTACTAAATCGCTGAAAGAGCAGCATGGTTTGAAGAAAGAAAAAATTTCTGAAATTGATACAAAAATATAGTTTTACAATGAAGTATCTTTTGTCTTCGGTTCCTCAATTTAATTAAGTGTGAATGTAGGTGCTGAAAATCATGATAAGTTTTACAAAAATGTATTACCCAAAAAGTATGAAACTAATCTTTATAATTGCACTTCAAAATTTTCGCGATAAAAGTTTGTTTTTATTAAATTTGGAGAATGATCTTGTATGTAGCTTACCATGAAATTTTTTTTTAACAGACAAATGACAACGAAAAACATTTGATTAAATTTAATAGTTCCAGTAAGCAAAATACACTACTATATTTAAAATAGAAATTATATTGTTTAGAATTTATTTATCTGCCATTTGAAATTATGTTTAGCCCATTTTTTTTAATGAAAAAACTGGAAAATATATGCTTCACACGACTAAAAACTGAATAATAACAGTTTATATTAAAGTTTACGATATTTCAATTAGTATTACTATGATGATTGAGTTTTTTTGGATTGCACTATTTTTTTTAGACATCTCTTTAAAAATTAAATACTTGCCTCATTTTGATGAAAATTTGTGGACTTACTCATAATTGACTGAAATAATTTTAGAATATCTTGATAAACATTTTTACAGATTAATCTACTTAGTATTTTAAATGGCTCTTAATTTCCAAGTTATTTAAATGGTCAGCAAATTTTCTTTTTTAAATTTAAGAAAGAGAACCCGACTTTCCTGTAAGATGCTATGAAAAAGTTTTACCTACAAAACTTTTTCCAAGGGAAAAAAATTTTTTTACTACCAATACATATCACTCAACAGAAAACATTACATTGAAAGTACACTCTGTTCATACAAAACTATTATAAAAATTTCTCGGCAGGGGTTAGGGTTGGCAGGGAACACCCCCCAAAGCTTTGATAGCATCATATCCTAGCAGCAGGTCAAAGTTCAATGGCTTCTCGGGCACCACCAGCACTTCGATATCAGCGAAGTTCTCAGTGTCAGTGCGGTTCCTCACCGCCCCTATACCACGACACGCACGTGTTTCACCGTTTATGGTGGTTACTTTGACGCTCCTTTTCTTTCAGGTACGGCAGAGTTCTGCAGTTACTATAGTTCGTGAACAGCCAGAATCGAGGAGGGCCAAACATGGCGTTTTGCCAACGCGGACTTGAATGATCGACAGCGCCTTGTTTAGATGTTGTCTGGGGAAGAGATCGGCGCCATCTCGTTTTCCGGGCAATTTCGTGCAATGTTTCCGGCTTTATTGCATCGGAAACATCGCACTAGTCGTTTTTCGCTCGCACAATTCCTAGCTATGTGACTCTGGCCCTTGCACTTGTAGCAAAGTATACCAGCGGGCGAACCCGACTCAGGGTAAGCACTGACACTACTTTGTCTCTCTTGTGCAGCCGCTACGAAAGATTCCTCTGGAGCTGAGGAATTCTTAAGGATAGTTCGTGCCTGGTCCAGTAGTTCGTCAAGCGCCAGCGTGTTCACTCGGGAGAATGTCCGCAATAGTTGTTTCACTTTGTCCGGAAGCCCTACTATAAATGCACACGCCAATGCTCGTTCGGGCAGTCCGCCAAACAGGGTCACCAGCTTTTTTAATGCTGCTAAATAAACGTCCATCGTTTCACCAGGCTGTAAACTTAGAGCCATGAATTGCTCATACGCGGTACACGGGTAAACTGCAAACGCTTTGATTCCAGCCGGATCTTCTTTTTCCTTGTCACTTAGTTGCTGATACACCGCAAAAGCACCGCCCGTCAACCGTAATGGAATAGCTTTTTCGATGTACTTCACTCCACACAAATGACAAATTAATTCGACCTTCTCCTGTCATTCCAAAACAGAAGTGGTACCGTCGAACTCTGGGATTAGCTTGAGGTCGAATTTGACTCCCATTTCGCCCAAATAGCTTGTAGTATATTAGTTAATCTGTTTGTTTTCGATTCCAACGCTTGCTTCACTTGTGGGTTTGAAGCTTCCAGACAAAAATAGAGTCTTAACTCAATGCTCTCTCTCTCTCAGCTGCGCACGTCACCATGGTCACAATACACGCAGCCATTGTCTCAGACCCTTTTTATGGACAAAAACCATTGCCGACGCACAAATCATCGCCGTCGGTCTCATTCACACTCAGCATAAAATAACAGATCGAAGAATATTCCTTTCTTTGACCAAACTTGCGAAGAACTAGCTGACGAGACTACGAACAGTCGTGTGGGGTTGGGTTGGGGTTAGGGTTTAGAAATTAGGGTTAGGGTTAGGGGTTGGGGTTGGGTTTAGGGTTAGGAGTTAGGGCTAGGGTAAGGGGTTTAGAGGGTTAGGGTTTAGGGTTAGGGTTAGGAGAGGTTAGGGTTGTATTACGGTTTAGGGTTAGGGGATAGAGTTAGGGCAGGGTTAGGGTTAGGGGTTAGGGCAGGATTAGGATTAGGCAGGGTTGGGGTTAGGGTTAGGGTTTAGGTTTGGGGTTAGGAGGGTTAGGGTTGGGGTAAGGGTTGGCAGGGTTTTGGCATAGGGTTAGGGTTAGGCAGGGTTAAGCTTGGGGTAGGGGTTAGGGTTAGGGCTGGGGTTGGGGTTAGGTTAGGGTTAGTGTTAGGGTTCGGCAGAGTTAGAGTTAGTGTTAGGCAGGGATAGGGTTAGGGTTGGCAGGGTTAGTGTTAGTTTTAGGGTTAGAGGGTTAGAGTTAAGGTTCGGCAGGGTTAGGGTTAGGCAGAATTAGAGTTAGGATTAGGGCTTAGGGTTAGGGTTAGCAGGGTTAGGGTTAGAGGGTAAGGTTAGGGTCCGGCAGGGTTAGGGTTGGGGTTAAGGTTTAGGGTTTAAGTTGGGGGTAGAGTTAGGGTTAGGGTTGAGACCATATGATTCTGCACATCAATTTACGTAAGAATCAGCATTAATCTTGACATGCATGAAAATAAACTAAATACGCAATATTCGGGCTTTCAGTACACACATTTATATTGCTCAGAATCAATATTAAACGAGACCATATGATTCTACACATCAATTTACATAAGAATCAGCATTAATCGTGATATGCATGAAAATACACCAAATGCGCCATTTCCGGACATTCTATACACTCATTTATATTGCTCAGAATCAATTTCAAATGAGACCATACGATTCTACACAGCAATGAACATAAGAATAATCATTAATCTTGATATGCATGAAAATACACTAAATGCGCAATGTTCGGGCTTTCAGTACACTCATTTATATTGCTCAGAAACAATGGTAAATGAGACCATATGATTCTACACATCAATTTACATAAGAATCAGGGATATCAAGATTAATGCTGATTCTTATTAAAATTGATGTGTAGAATCATATGGTCTCATTTAAAAATGATTTTGAGCAATAGAAATGAGTGTACTGAAAGCCCGAAAATTGCTCAATAATGTATTTTCATGCATATCAAGATTAATGCTGATTCTTATGTAAATTAATGTGTAGAGTAATATGGTCTATTTTAAAATTGATTCTGAGCAATATAAATGAGTGTACTGAAAGCCTGAAAATTGCGCATTTAGTGTATTTTCATGCATATCAAGATTAATGCTAATTCTTATGGAAATTGATGTGTAGAATCATATGGTCTCATTTAAAATTGATTCTGAGCCATATAAATGAGTGTAATGAAAGCCCGAAAATTGCGCATTTAGTGTATTTTCATGCATATCAAGATTAACGTTGATTGTCATGTAAATTGATGTGTTGAATCATATGGTCACATTGAAAATTGATTTTGAGCAATATAAATGAGTGTACTGAAAGCCGGAAAATTGCGCATTTAGTGTATTTTCATGCACATCAAGATTAATACTGATTTTATGTCAATTGATATGTAGAATCATAAGGTCACATTTAAAATTGATTCTGAGCAATATAAATGAGTGTACTGAAAGCCCGAAAATTGCGCATTTAGTGCATTTTCATGCATATCAAGATGAACGTTAATTGACATGTAAATTGATGTGTTGAATCATATGGTCAAATCGAAAATTGATTCTGTGCAATATAAATGAGTGTACTGAAAGCCCGAAAATAGCGCATTTAGTGTATTTTCATGTATATCAAGATTAATGCTGATTCTTATGTAAATTGATGTGTAGAATCATATGGTCTCATTTCAAATTGATTCTGAGCAATATAAATGAGTGTACTGAAAGCCCGAAAATTGCGGATTTAGTGAATTTTCATGTATATCAAGATTAATGTTGAATCATATGGAAATTGATTTGTGGAATCCTATGGTCTCATTTCAAATTGATTCTGAGCAATATAAATGAGTGTACTGAAAGCCCGAAAATTGCGCATTTAGTGTATTTTCATGCATATCAAGATTAATGCTGATTCTTATGTAAATTGATGTATAGAGTCATATGGTCTCATTTAAAATTGATTCTGTGCAATAGAAATGAGTGTACTGAAAGCCCGAAATTGAACATTTAGTGTATTTTCATGCATATCAAGATTAATGCTGATTCTTACGTAAAATGATCTGTAGAAGAATATCGTCCCTTTTAAATTTGATTCTGAGCAATATAAATGAGTGTACTGAATGCAAGAAAATTGCGCATTTAGTGTATTTTCATGCATATCAAGATTAATGCTGATTCTTATATCAAATGATGAGTAGAAACATATGGTCTTATTTAAAAATGACTGTGAGCAATATAAATAAGTGTACTGAATGGCGAAAATTGCGCATTTAGTGTATTTTCATGCATATCAAGATTAATGTTGATTCTTATGTAAATAGATGTGTAGAATGATATGGTCTCATTTAAAAATCATTTTGAACAATATAAATGAGTATACTGAAAGCCCGAAAATTGCGAATTTAGTGTATTTTCATCGATATCAAGATTAATGCTGATTCTTATGTAAATTGATCTGTAGAATCATATGGTCTCATTTAAAATTGATTCTGTGCCACATAAATGAGTGTACTGAAAGTCCGAAAATTGCGCATTTAGTGTATTTTCATGCATATCAAGATTAATGCAGTTCTGATATAAATTGATGTATAGAATAATATGGTCTCTGTTAAAATTGACTCTTAGCAATATAAATGTGTGTACTGAAAGCCCGAAAATTGCGCATTTAATGTATTTTCATGCATATCAAGATTAATGATGATTCTTAGGTAAATTGATGTGTAGAATCAGATGGTCTCTTTAAAAATGATTTTGAGCAATATAAATGAGTTTACTGAAAGCCTGAAAATTGCGCATTTAGCGTATTTTTAGGCATATCAAGATTAATTCCGATTCTTGTGTAAATTGATGTGTAGAATCATATGGTCTCATTTAAAAATGATTTTGAGCAATATAAAAGAGTGTAATGAAAGCGCGAAAATTGCTCATTCAGTGCATTTTCATGCATATCAAGATTAATGCTGATTCACATGGAAATTGATGTGTAGAATCATAGGGTCTCATTTAAAAATGATTTTTAGCAATATAAATGAGTGTACTGAAATCCCGAAAATTGCGCATTTAATGTATTTTCATGCATATCAAAATTAATGCTGATTCTTATGTAAATTGACCTGTAGAATCACATGGTCTCATTTAAAAATGATTCTGAGCCATATAAATGAGTGTACTGAAAGCCCGAAATTTGCGCATTTAGTGTATTTTCATGCATATCAAGATTAATGCTGATTCTTATGTAAATTGATGTGTAGAATCATATGGTCTCATTTTGATTTGATTCTGAGCAATATAAATGAGTGTACTGAAACCCGTAAATTGCGCATTTAGTGTATTTTCATGCATATAAATATTAATGCTGATTCTTATGTAAATTGATGTGTAGAATAATATGGTCTCATTTGAAATTGTTTCTGAGCAATATAAATGAGTGTACTGAAAGCACGAAAATTGCATATTTAGCGTATTTTCATGCATATCAAGATTAATGCTGACTCTCATGTAAATTGGTGTGTAGAATGATATGGTCCCATTTAAAAATGATTTTGAGCAATATAAATGAGTGGACTGAAAGACCGAAAATTGCTCATTTAGTGTATTTTCATGCATATCAAGATTAATGCTGATTCCTATGTAAATTGATGTGTAGAATGATATAGTCTCATTTAAAATTGATTCTGAGCAATATAAATGTGTCTACTGCAAGCCCCAAAATGGCGCATTTAGTGTATTTTCAGGCATATCAAGATTAATGCTGATTCTTATGTAAATTGATGTGTAGAATCATATGGTCTCATTTAAATATGATTTTTAGCAATATAAATGAGTGGACTGAAAGACCGAAAATTGCTCATTTAGTGTATTTTCATGCATATCAAGATTAATGCTGATTCCTATGTAAATTGATGTGTAGAATGATATAGTCTCATTTAAAATTGATTCTGAGCAATATAAATCAGTTCACTGAAAGCCCGAAAATGGCGCATTTAGTGTATTTTCAGGCATATCAAGATTAATGCTGATTCTTATGTAAATTGATGTGTAGTATCATATGGTTTCATTTAAAATTGATTCTGAGCAATATAAATGTGTACTGAAAGACCAAAAATTGCGCATTTACTGTATTTTCATGCATATCAAGATTAATGCTGATTTTTATGTAAATTGATGTGTAGAATCATATGGTCTGAGTTTAATTTTGTTCTGAGCAATATAAATGAGTGTACTGAAACCCGTAAATTGCGCATTTAGTGTATTTTCATGCATATAAATATTAATGCTGTTTCTTATGTAAATTGATGTGTAGAATAATATGGAATCTCATTTGAAATTGTTTCTGAGCAATATAAATGAGTGTACTGAAAGCACGAAAATAGCGCATTTAGTGTATTTTCATGCATATCAAGATTAATGCTGACACTCATGTAAATTGATATGTAGAATCATATGGTCTCATTTAAAAATGATTTTGAGCTATATAAATGAGTGTACTGACAACCCGATAATAGCGGATTTAATGTATTTTCATGCATATCAATATTAATACTGTTAATTGATGTGTAGAATCATATGGTCTCATTTAAAAATGATTTTGAGCAATAAAAATGAGTGTACTGAAAGCCCGAAAATTGCTCAATAATGTATTTTCATGCATATCAAGATTAATGCTGATTCTTATGTAAATTGATGTGTAGAATCATATGGTCTCATTTAAAAATGATTTTTAGTAATATAAATGAGTGTACTGAAAGACAGAAAATTGCGCATTTAGTGTATTTTCATGCATATCAAGATTAATGCTGATTCTTATGTTAAATGATCTGTACAATAATATCGTCCCTTTTAAAATTGATTCTGATCAATATAAATGAGCGTAGAGAAAGCCGGAATATTGCGTATTTAGTGTATTTTCATGTATATCAAGATTAATGCTGATTCTTATCTAAATTGATGTGTAGAATCATATATTGTCTCATTTAAAATTTCATTCTGAGCAATATAAATGAGTGTACTGTGAGCCCGAAAATTGCGCATTTAGTGTATTTTCATGCATATGAAGATTAATGCTGATTCTTATGTAAATAACTGTGTAGATCATTTGGTCTCATGATTCTGAGAAACATCAATGAGTGTAGTGAAAGCCCGAAAATTGCGCATTAAGTGTATTTTCATGCATATCAAGGTTAATGCTAATTCTTGTGTAAATTGATGCGTATAAACATATGGTCTAATTTAAATTGATTCTGAGCAATATAAATGAGTGTACTGAATGCCCGCAAATTGCGCATTCAGTGTATTTTCATGCATATCAAGATTAATGTTGATTCTTATGTAAATTGATGTGTAGAATCATATGGTCTCATTTAAAAATGATTTTGAGCAATATAAATGAGTGTACTGAAAACCCGAAAATTGTGCATTTAGTGTATTTTCATGCATATCAAGATTAATGCTGATTCTTATGTAAATTGATGTGTAGAATCATATGGTCTCATTTAAAATTCATTCTGAGCAATATAAATGAGTGTACTGAAATCCAGAAAATTGCGCATTTAGTGTATTTTTATGCATATCAAGATTAATGCTGATTCCTATGTAAATTGATGTGTAGAATCATATGGTCTCATTTAAAATTGATTGTGCGCAATATAAATGAGTGTACTGAAAGCCAGAAAATTGCGCATTTAGTGTATTTTCATGCATATCAAGATTAATTCTAATTCTTGTGTAAATTTATATGAAGAATCTTATGGTCTCATTGAAAATTGATTCTGAGCAATACAAATGAGTGTACTGAAAGCTCGAAAATTGCGCATTTAGTGTATTTTCATGCATATCAAGATTAATGCTGATTCTTATGTAAATTGATGTGTAGAATCTTATGGTCTCATTTAAAATTGATTCCGAGCAATATAAATGAGTGTACTGATTGCATGAAAATTGGGCATGTAGTGTATTTACATGCATATAAAGATTAATGTTGATTCTGATGTAAATTGATGTGTAGAATCATATGGTCTCATTTAAAAAGGATTTTGAGCAATATAAATATGTGTACTGAAAGCCCGAATATTGCGCATTTAGTGTATTTTCAGCATATCAAGATTAATGCTGATTCTTATGTAAATTGATGTGTAGAAACATATGGTGTGATTTAAATAGATTCTTTGCAAAAAAATGAGTGTACTGAAAGCCCGAAAATTGCGCATTAATGTATTTTCATGTATATCAAGATTAATGCTGTTTCTTGTGTGAATTGATGTGTAGAATCATATGGTCTCATTTAAATTGATTTTGAGCAATATAAATCAGTGTACTGAAAGCCAGAAAATAGCGCATTTAGTGTATTTTCATGCATATCAAGATTAATGCTGATTCTCATGTAAATTGTTGTGAAGAACGATATGGTGTCATTGAAAAATGATTTTGAGCAATATAAACGAGTGTACTGAAAGCCGGAAAATTGCGCATTTAGTGTATTTTCATGCATATCATGATTAATGTGGATTCTTATGTTAATTGATGTGTAGAATCATATGGTCTCATTTAAAATTGATTCTGAGCAATATAAATGAGTGTATTGCAAGCCCGAAAAATGGGCATTTAGTGTATTTTCATGCATATAAAGATTAATGTTGATTCTTATGTAAATTGATGTGTAGAATCATATGGTCTCATCTAAATTGTTTTTTTGCAAAAGAAACGAGTGTACTAAAAGCCCGAAAATTGCGCTTTATATTGCTCAAAATCATTTTTAATTGACACCATATTATTCTATACATCGATTTACCTAAGAATCAACATTAATCTTGATATGCATGAAAATACACTAAATGTGCAATTTTCGGGCTTTCAGTACAATCATTTATATTGCGCACAATCAATTTTAAATGTGACAATATGATTCTACACATCAATTTACATAGGAATCAGCATTAATCTTCATATGCATAAAAATATATTAATGCGCAATTTTCTGGATTTCAGTACACTAATTTATATTGCTCAGAATGAATTTTAAATGAGACCATATGATTCTACACATCAATTTACATAAGAATCAGCATTTATCTTGATATGCATGTGAATACACTAAATGCATAATTTTCGGGTTTTCAGTACACTCATTTATATTGCTCAAAATCATTTTTAAATGAGACCATATGATTCTACACATCAATTTACATAAGAATCAACATTAATCTTGATATGCATGAAAATACACTGAATGCCAATTTGGGGGCATTCAGTACACTCATTTATATTGCTCAGAATCAATTTAAATTAGACCATATGTTTATACGCATCAATTTACACAAGAATTAGCATTAACCTTGATATGCATGAAAATACACTTAATGCGCAAATTTCGGGCTTTCACTACACTCATTGATGTTGCTCAGAATCATGAGACCAAATGATTCTACACAGTTATTTACATAAGAATCAGCATTAATCTTCATATGCATGAAAATACACTAAATGCGCAATCTCGGGCTCACAGGACACTCATTTATATTGCTCAGAATCAATTTTAAATGAGACCATATGATTCTACACATCAATTTAGATAAGAACGTGCATTAATCTTGATATACATGAAAATACACTAAATGCGACATTTTCGGGCTTTCAGTACACTCATTTACATTGCTCAGACTCAATTTTAAATGAGACCATATGATTCTGTACATCCATTTACATAAGAGTCTGGAATAATTTTGATTTGCATGAAAATTCACTAAATACGCAATATTCCGGCTTTCTCTACGCTCATTTATTTTGATCAGAATCAATTTTAAAAGGGACGATATTATTCTACAGATCATTTAACATAAGAATCAGCATTAATCTTGATATGCATGAAAATACACTAAATGCGCAATTTTCTGTCTTTCAGTACACTCATTTATATTACTAAAAATCATTTTTAAATGAGACCATATGATTCTACACATCAGTTTACATAAGAATCAGCATTAATCTTGATATGCATGAAAATACATTATTGAGCAATTTTCGGGCTTTCAGTACACTCATTTCTATTGCTCAAAATCATTTTTAAATGTGACCATATGATTCTACACATCAATTAACAGCATTAATATTGATATGCATGAAAATACATTAAATCCGCTATTTTCGGGTTTTCAGTACACTCATTTATATAGCTCAAAATCATTTTTAAATGAGACCATATGATTCTACATATCAATTTACATGAGAGTCAGCATTAAGCTTGATATGCATGAAAATACACTAAATGCGCTATTTTCGTGCTTTCAGTACACTCATTTATATTGCTCAGAAACAATTTCCAATGAGATTCCATATTATTCTACACATCAATTTACATAAGAAACAGCATTAATATTTATATGCATGAAAATACACTAAATGCGCCATTTACTGGTTTCAGTACACTCATTTATATTGCTCAGAACAAAATTAAACTGAGACCGTATGATTCTACACATCAATTTACATAAGAATCAGCATTAATCTTGATATGCATGAAAATACATTAAATGCGCAATTTTTGGGCTTTCAGTACACTCATTTATATTGCTCGGAATCAATTTTAAATGAGACTATATCATTCTACACATCAATTTACATAAGAATCAGCATTAATCTTGATATGCATGAAAATACACTAAATGAGCAATTTTCGGTCTTTCAGTCCACTCATTTATATTGCTGAAAATCATATTGAAATGAGACCATATGATTCTACACAACATTTTACATAAGAATCAGCATTAATCTTGATATGCATGAAAATACATTATTGAGCAATTTTCGGGCTTTCAGTACACTCATTAATATTGCTCAAAATCTTTTTTAAATGAGACCATATGATTCTACACATCAATTTACATAAAAAGCAGCATTAATATTGAAATGCATGAAAATACATTAAATGCGCTATTTTCGGGCTGTCAGTACAATAATTTATATTGCTCAGAATCAATTTTAAATGAGACCTTATTATTCTACTCATCAATTTACATGAGAATCAGCATTAATCTTGATATGCAAAGAAAAGACACTAAATGCACAATTTTCGGGCATTCAGTAAACTCATTTATATTGCTCAGAATCAATTTTAAATGAGACCATATGATTCTACGCATCAATTAACATAAGAATCAGCATTAATCTTGATATGCATGAAAATACGCTAAATGCGCAATTTTTGGGCGTTCAGTACACTCACTTCTATTTCTCAGAAGCAATTTTACATGAGACCATATGATTCTACACATCAATTTACATAAGAATCAGCATTAATCTTGATATGCATGAGTATACACTAACTGCGCAATTTTGGGGCTTTCAGTACACACATTTATATTGCTCAGAATCAATTCTAAATTAGGACATATGATTCTACACATCAATTTACATAAGAATCAGCATTAATCTTGATATGCATGAAAATACACTAAATGTGCAATTTTTGGGCTTTCAGTACACTCATTTATATTGCTCAAAATCAATTTCAAATGTGACCATATGATTCTACACATCAATTTACATGAGAATCGGCATTAATCTTGATATGATTGAAAATACACTAAATGCGCAATTTTCGGGCTTTCAGTACACTCATTTATATTGCTCAGAATCAATTTTAAATGAGACCATATGATTCTACACATCAATTTACATAAGAATCAGAATTAATTTTGATATGCATGAAAATACACAAATGCGCCATTTTTGGGCTTTCAGTACACTCATTTATATTGCTCAGAATCAATTTTAAATGAGACCATATGATTCTACACATCAATTTACATAAGAATCAGAATTAATTTTGATATGCATGAAAATACACTAAATGCGCCATTTTTGGGCTTTCAGTACACTCATTTATATAGCTGAGAATCAATTTTAAATGAGACTATATGATTCTACACATCACTTTACATAAGAATCAACATTAATCTTGATATGCATGATAATACACTAATTGGGAAATTTTCGGGCTTTCAGTACAGTCATTGATATTGCACAGAATCAATTTTAATTAAGACCATATGATTCTATACATCAATTTACATAAGAATCAGCATTAATCTTGATATGCATGAAAATACACTAAATGCGTAGTTTTCGGTCTTTCAGTACACTCATTAATATTACACAGAATCAATTTTAAATGAGACCATATGAATCGCCACATTAGTTTACATAAGAATCAGCATTAATCTTGATATGCATGAAAACACACTAAATGCGCAATCCTCGGGTTTTCAGTACACTCACTTATATTGCTCAGAATCGATGTTAAATGAGACCATATGATTCTACAAATCAATTTACATAAGAATCAGCATTAATCTTGATATGCATGAAAATACACTAAATGAGCAATTTTCGGGCTTTCAGTATACTAATTTATATTGCTCAAAATCATTTTTAAATGAGACCATATGATTCTACACATCAATTTACATAAGAATCAGCATTAATCTTGATATGCATGAAAATACACTAAATGAGCAATTTTCGGGCTTTCAGTATACTAATTTATATTGCTCAAAATCATTTTTAAATGAGACCATATGATTCTACACATCAATTTACATAAGAAGAAGCATTAATATTGATATGCATGAAAATACAGTAAATGCGCAATTTTCGGGCTTTCAGTACACTCATTTATATTGCTCAAAATCATTTTTAAATGAGACCATATGAATCTACACATCAATTTAATTAAGAATCAGCATTAATCTTGATATGCATGAAAATACACTAAATGCGCAATTTCGGGCTTTCAGTACACACATTTATATTGCTCAGAATCAATTTTAAAAGAGACCATATTATTCTACACATCAGTTTACATAAGAATCAGCATTAATCTTGATATGCATGAATATACACTAAATGCGCAATTATAGGGCTTTCAGTAATCTCATTTATATTGCCCAGAATAAATTTTAAATGAGACCATATGATTCTACACATCACTTTACATGAGAATCAGCATTAATCTTGATATGCATGAAAATACACTAAATGAGCAATTTTCGGGCTTTCAGTATACTAATTTATATTGCTGAAAATCATTTTTAAATGAGACCATATGATTCTACACATCAATTTACATAAGAATCGGCATTAATATTGATTTGCATGAAAATACATTAATGCGCAATTTTTGGCTTTCAGTACACTCATTTATATTGCTCAGAATCAATTTTAAATGAGACCATATGAAACTACACATCAATTTACATAAGAATCAGCATTAATCTTGATATGCATGAAAATACATTAATGCGCCATTTTTCGGCTTTCAATACACACATTTATATTGCTCAGGTTCAATTTCAAATCAGACCATATGAATCTACACATCAACTTACATAAGAATCAGCATTAATCTTGATATGCATGAAAATACACTAAATGCGCAATTTTCGGGCTTACAGTACATTCATTTATATTGCCCAGAATCAATTTTAAATGAGACCATATGATTCTGAATATCAATTTACATAAGAATAGGCATTAATCTTGATAATCATGAAAATACGCTAAATGCGCAATGTCGGGCTTTCAGTACAATAATTAATATTGCCCAAAATCAATTTCAAATGAGACCATAAGAATCTACACATCGATTTACATAAGAATCAGCATTAATCTTGATATGCATGAATATACACTAAATACGCAATTTTCGGGCTTTCAGTACACTCATTTATATTGCTCAGAATCAATTTTAACTGAGACCATATGATTCTACACATCAATTTACATAAGAATCAGCATTAATCTTGATATGCATGAAAATACACTAAATGCGCCATATTTGGGCTTTCAGTACACTCATTTATATTGCTCAGAATCAATTTTAAATGAGACCATATGATTCTACACATCAATTTACATAAGAACCAATTTTAATCTTGATATGCCTGAAAATGCACTAAATGCGCCATTTTGAGGTTTTCAGTACACTCATTTATATTGCTCAGAATCAATTTTAAATGAGACCATATGATTCTACACATCAATTTATATAAGAATCAGCATTAATCTTGATATGCATGAAAATACACTAAATGCGCAATTTTCGGGTTTTCAGTACACTCATTTATATTGATTAGAATCAATTTTAAATGAGACCATATGATTCTGCACATCAATTTACTTAAGAATCAGCATTAATCTTGATATGCATGAAAATACATTAAATGCGCAATATTCGGGCTTTCAGTACACTCATTTATATTGCACAGAATCAATTTTAAATGAGACCATAAGATTCTACACATCAATTTACATAAGAATCAGCATTAATCTTGATATGCATGAAAATACACTAAATGCATCATTTTTAGGATTTCTGTACACTCATTTATACTGCTCAGAATCAATTTTCAATGAGACCATATGATTCTACACATCAATTTACATAAGAATCAGTTTTAATCTTGATATGCTTGAAAATACACTAAATGGGCAGTTTACGGGCTTTCAGTACACTCATTTCTATTGCACAGAATCAATTTTAAATGAGACCATATGATTCTACACATCAATTTACATGAGAATCAGCTTTAATCTTGATATGCATGAAAATACACTAAATGCGCCATTTTCGGGCTTTAAGTACACACTTTTATATTGCTCAGAATCAATTTTAAATGAGACCAGAGGATTCTACACATCAATTTACATAAGAATCAGCATTAATCTTGATATGCATGAAAATACACTAAATGCGCAATTTTCGGGCTTTCAGTACACTCATTTATATTGCTCAGAATCAATTTTAAATGAGACCATATGATTCTACACATCAATTTACATAAGAATCAGCATTAATCTTGATATGCATGAAAATGCACTAAATGCGCCATATTGAGGCTTTCAGTACACTCATTTATATTGCTCAGAATCAATTTTATATTAGACCATATGATTTTACACATCAATTTACATGAGAATCATCATTAATCTCGATATGCATGAAAATACACTAAATGCGCCATTTTCGGGCTTTCAGTACACTCATTTATATTGCTCAGAATCAATTTTAAATGAGACCATATGATTCTACACATCAATTTACATAAGAATCAGCATTAATCTTGATATGCTTGAAAATACACTAAATGCGAAATTTTCGGGCTTTACGTACACTCCTTTCTATTGCACAGAATCAATTTTAAATGAGACCATATGATTCTACTCATCAATTTACATAAGAATCAGCAGTATTCCTCATATGCATAAAAATACACTAAATGCGCAATTTTCGGGCTTTCAGTACATTCATTTATATTGCTCAGAATCAATTTTCTATGAGACCATATGTTTCTACACATCAATTTATATAAGAATCAGCATTAATCTTGATATGCATGAAAATACACTAAATGGGCAATTTCCGGGCTTTCAGTACACTCATTTCTATTGCACAGAATCAATTTTAAATGAGACCATATGATTCTACACATCAATTTACATAAGAATCAGCATTAATCTTGATATGCATGAAAATACACTAAATGCGCAATTTTCGGGCTTTCAGTACACTCATTTATATTGCTCAGAATCAATTTTAAATGACACCATATGATTCTATGCAACAATTTACATAAGAATCAGCATTAATCTTGATATGCATGAAAATATACTAAATGCGCCATTTTGAGGCTTGCAGTAGACTCATTTGTATTGCTCAGAATCAATTTTAAATGAGACCATATGATTCTACACATCAATTTACATAAGAATCATCATTAATCTTGATATGCATGAAAATACACTGAATGCGCAAGTTTCGGGCTTTCAGTACACTCATTTATATTGCTCAGAATCAATTTTAAATGAGACCATATGATTCTATACATCAATTTACATAAGAATCAGCAGTAATCTTGATATGCATAAAAATTCACAAAATGGGCAATTTTCTGGCTTTAAGAACACTCATTTCTATTGCTCAGAATCAATTTTAAATGAGACCATATGATTCTACACATCAATTTACATAAGAATCAGCATCAATCTTGATATGCATGAAAATACACCAAATGCGCAATTTTCGGTCTTTCAGTACACTCATTTATATAGCTCAGAATGAATTTTAAATGAGACCACATGATTCTACACATCAATTTACATAAGAATCAGCATTAATCTTGATATGCCTGAAAATACACTAAATGCGCAATTTTCGGGCTTTCAGTACACTCATTTATATTGCTCGGAATCAATTTTAAATGAGACCATATGATTCTACACATCAATTTACGTAAGAATCAGCATTAATCTTGATATGCATGAAAATACACAAAATGCGCAATTTGCGGGCTTTCAGTACACTCATTTATATTGCTCAGAATCAATTTTAAATGAGACCATATGATTCTACACATCAATTTACATGAGAATCAGCATTAATCTTGATATGCATGAAAATACACTAAATGCGCCATTTTCGGGCTTTCAGTACACTCATTTATATTGCTCAGAATCAGTTTTAAATGTGACCATATGATTTTACACATCAATTTACATAAGAATCAGCATTAATCTTGATAGGCTTGTAAATACACTAAATGCGCAATTTTCGGGCTTTCAGTGCACTAATTTATATTGCTCAGAATCAATTTTAAATGAGACCATATGATTCTACACATCAATTTACATAAGAATCAGCATTAATCTTGATATGCATGAAAATACATTCAATGGGCAATTTCCGGGCTTTCAGTACATTCATTTCTATTGCACAGAAACAATTTTAAAGGAGACCATATGATTCTACACATCAATTTACATAAGAATCAGCATTAATCTTGATATGCATGAAAATACACTAAATGCGCAATTTTTGGGCTTTCAGTACACTCATTTATATTGCTCAGAATCAATTTTAAATGAGACCATATGATTCTACACATCAATGTACATAAGAATCAGCATTAATCTTGATATGCATGAAAATACACTAAATGCGCAATTTTCGGGCTTTCAGTACACTCATTTATATTGCTCAGATTCAATTTTATATGAGACCATATGATTCCACACATCAATTTACATGAGAATCATCATTAATCTCGATATGCATGAAAATACACTAAATGCGCCATTTTCGGGCTTTCAGTACACTTATTTATATTGCTCAGAATCAATTTTAAATGAGACCATATGACACTACACATCAATTTACATAAGAATCAGCATTAATCTTGATATGCTTGAAGATACACTAAATGCGCAATTTTCGCGCTTTCAGTACAATCATTTATATTGCTCAGAATAAATTTTAAATGAGACCATATGATTCTACACATGAATTTACATAAGAATCAGCAGTATTTTTGATATGCATAAAAATACACTAAATGCGCAATTTTCGGGCTTTCAGTACACTCATTTATATTGCTCAGAATCAATTTTCAATGAGACCATATGATTCTACACATCAATTTACATAAGAATCAGCATTAATCTTGATATGCATGAAAATACACTAAATGCGCAATACTCGGGCTTTCAGTACACTAATTTATATTGCTCAGAATCAATTTTAAATGAGACCATATGATTCTACAGATCAATTTACATAAGAATAAGCATTAATCTTGAAATGCATGAAAACACATTACATGCGGAATATTGGGGCTTTCAGTACACTCCTTTATATTGCTCAGAATCAATTTTAAATGAGACCATATGATTCTACACATCAATATACATAAGAATCAGCAGTAATCTTGATATGCATGAAAATACACTAAATGCGCCATTTTTAGGCTTTCAGTACACTCATTTATATTGCTCAGAATCAATTTTAAATGAGACCATATGATTCTACACAACAATTTGCATAAGAATCAGCATTAATCTTGATATGCATGAAAATACACTAAATGCGCAATTTCTGGGGTTTCAGTACACTGATTTCTATTGCACAGTATCAATTTTAAATGAGACCATATGATTCTACACATCAATTTACATAAGATTCAGCATTAATCTTGATATGCTGGTAAATACACTAAATGCGCAATTTTCGGGCTATCAGTGCACACATTTACATTGCTCAGAATCAATTTTAAATGAGACAATATGATTCTACACATCAATTTACATAAGAATCAGCATTAATCTTGATATACATGAAAATACGCTAAATGCGCCATTTTCAGGCTTTCAGTACACTCATTTATATTGCTCAGAATCAATTTTAAATGAGACCATATGATTCTACACATCAATTTATATAAGAATCAGCATTAATCTTGATATGCATGAAAATACATTCAATGGGCAATTTCCGGGCTTTCAGTACATTCATTTCTACTGCACAGAATCAATTTTAAATGAGACCATATGATTCTACACATCAATTTACATTAGAATCTGCATTAATCTTGATATGCATGAAAATACACTAAATGCGCAATTTTTGGGCTTTCAGTACACTCATTTATATTGCTCAGAATCAATTTTAAATGAGACCATATGATTCTACACATCAATTTACATAAGAATCAGCATTAATCTTGAAATGCATGAAAACACATTAAATGCGGAATATTGGGGCATTCAGTACACTCCTTTATAATGCTCAGAATCAATTTTAAATGAGACCATATGATTCTACACATCAATTTACATAAGAATCAGCAGTAATCTTGATATGCATGAAAATACACTAAATGCGCCATGTTTAGGCTTTCAGTACACTCATTTATATTGCTCAGAATCAATTTTAAATGAGACCATATGATTCTACACAACAATTTGCATAAGAATCAGCATTAATCTTGATATGCATGAAAATACACTAAATGGGCAATTTCTGGGGTTTCAGTACACTCATTTCTATTGCACAGAATCAATTTTAAATGAGACCATATGATTCTACACATCAATTTACATAAGATTCAGCATTAATCTTGATATGCTGGTAAATACACTAAATGCGCAATTTTCGGGCTATCAGTGCACTCATTTACATTGCTCAGAATCAATTTCAAATGAGACAATATGATTCTACACATCAATTTACATAAGAATCAGCCTTAATCTTGATATACATGAAAATACGCTAAATGCGCCATTTTCAGGATTTCAGTACACTCATTTATATTGCTCAGAATCAATTTTAAATGAGACCATATGATTCTACACATCAATTTATATAAGAATCAGCATTAATCTTGATATGCATTAAAATACATTCAATGGGCAATTTCCGGGCTTTCAGTACATTCATTTCTACTGCACAGAATCAATTTTAAAGGAGACCATATGATTCTACACATCAATTTACATAAGAATCAGCAGTAGTCTTGAAATGCATAAAAATACACTAAATGGGCAATTCTCGGGCTTTACGTACACTCCTTTCTATTGAACAGAATAAATTTTAAATGAGACCATATGATTCTACACATCAATTTACATAAGAATCAGCAGTATTCTTGATATGCATAAAAATACACTATATGCGCAATTTCCCGGCTTTCACTACACTCATTTATATTGCTCAGAATCAATTTTCAATGAGACCATATGATTCTACACATGAATTTACATAAGAATCAGCATTAATCTTGATATGCATGAAAATACACTAAATGCGCTATTTTCGGGCTTTCAGTACACTAATTTATATTGCTCAGAATCAATTTTAAATGAGACCATATGATTCTACAGATCAATTTACATAAGAATCAGCATTAATCTTGAAATGCATGAACATACATTAAATGCGCAATATTGGGGCTTTCAGTACACTGCTTTATAATGCTCAGAATCAATTTTAAATGAGACCATATGATTCTACACATCAATTTACATAAGAATCAGCAGTAATCTTGATATGCATGAAAATACACTAAATGCGCCATTTTCAGGCTTTCAGTACACTCATTTATATGGCTCAGAATCAATTTTAAATGAGACCATATGATTCTACACAGCAATGTACATAAGAATCAGCATTAATCTTGATATGCATGAAAATACACTAAATGCGCAATTTTCGGGCTACCAGTGCACTCATTCATATTGCTCAGAATCAATTTTAAATGAGACCATATGATTCTACACATCAATTTACATAAGAATCAGCATTAATCTTGATATACATGAAAATACGCTAAATGCGCCATTTTCAGGCTTTCAGTACACTCATTTATATTGCACAGAATCAATTTTAAATGAGACCATAAGATTCTACACATCAATTTACATAAGAATCAGCATTAATCTTGATGTGCATGAAAATACACTAAATGCGCAATATTCGGGCTTTCAGTACACTCATTTATATTGCTCAGAATCAATTTTAAATGAGACCATATGATTCTACACATCAATTTACATAAGAATCAGCATTAATCTTGATATACATGAAAATACGCTAAATGCGCCAGTTTTGGGCTTTCAGTACACTAATTTATATTGCTCAGAATCAATTTGATACGAGAGCATATGATTCTACACATCAATTTACATAAGAATCAGCAGTAATCTTGATATGCATAAAAATACACTAAAGGCGCAATATTCGGGCTTTCTGTACAGTCATTTATATTGATCAGAATCAATTTTAAATGCGACCATATGATTCTACACATCAATTTACATAAGAATCAGCATTAATCTTGATATGCTTGAAAATACACTAAATGCGCAATTTTCGGGCTACCAGTGCACTCATTCATATTGATCAGAATCAATTTTAAATGAGACCATATGATTCTACACATCAATTTACATAAGAATCAGCATTAATCTTGATATACATGAAAATACGGTAAATGCGCCATTTTCAGGCTTTCAGTACACTCATTTATATTGCTCAGAATCAATTTTAAATGTGACCATATGATTCTACACATCAATTTACATAAGAATCAGCATTAATCTTGATATGCTTGAAAATACAATAAATGCGCAATTTTCGGGCTTTCAGTGCACTCATTTATATTGCTCAGAATCAATTTTAAACGAGAGCATATGATTCTACACATCAATTTACATAAGAATCAGCATTAATCTTGATATACATCAAAATACGTTAACGGGCCTTATTTAGGCTTTCAGTACACTCATTTATATTGCTCAGAATCAATTTTAAATGAGACCATATGATTCTACACATCAATTTAAGAATCAGCAGTAATCTTGATATGCATAAAAATACACTAAATGGGCAATTTTCGGGCTTTAAGTACACTCATTGCTATTGCACAGAATCAATTTTAAATGAGGCCATATGATTCTACTCATCAATGTACATAAGAATCAGCATTAATCTTGATAAGCATGAAAATACACTAAATGCGCAATTGTCAGGCTTTCAGTACTCTCATTTATATTGCACAGAATCAATTTTAAATGAGACCATAAGATTCTACACATCAATTTACATAAGAATCAGCATTAATCTTGATATGCATGAAAATACACTAAATGCGCAATATTCGGGCTTTCAGTACACTCATTTCTATTGCACTGAATCAATTTTAAATGAGATCATATGATTCTACACATCAATTTACATAAGAATCAGCATTAATCTTGATATGCATGAAAATACACTAAATGCGCAATTTTCGGGCTCTCAGTACACTCATTTATATTGCATAGAATGAATCTTAATTGAGACCATATGATTCTACACATCAATTTACATAAGAATCAGCATTAATCTTGCTAGGCATGAAAATACACTAAATGCGCCATTTTCGGGCTTTCAGTACACTCATTTATATTGCTCAGAATCAATTTTAAATGAGACCATATGATTCTACACATCAATTTACATAAGAATCAGCATTAATCTTGATATGCTGGTAAATACACTAAATGCGCAATGTTCGGGCTACCAGTGCACTCATTCATATTGCTCAGAATCAATTTTAAATGAGACCATATGATTCTACACATCAATTTACATAAGAATCAGCATTAATCTTGATATACATGAAAATACGCTAAATGCGCCATTTTCAGGCTTTCAGTACACTCATCCATATTGCTCAGAATCAATTTTAAATGTGACCATATGATTCTACACATCAATTTACATAAGAATCAGCATTAATCTTGATATACATCAAAATACGTTAATGGGCCTTATTTAGGCTTTCAGTACACTCATTTATATTGCTCAGAATCAATTTTAAATGAGACCATATGATTCTACACATCAATTTACATAAGAATCAGCAGTAATCTTGATATGCATAAAAATACACTAAATGGGCAATTTTCGGGCTTTAAGTACACTCATTGCTATTGCACAGAATCAATTTTAAATGAGGCCATATGATTCTACACATCAATGTACATAAGAATCAGCATTAATCTTGATAAGCATGAAAATACACTAAATGCGCAATTGTCAGGCTTTCAGTACTCTCATTTATATTGCACAGAATCAAATTTAAATGAGACCATAAGATTCTACACATCAATTTACATAAGAATCTGCATTAATCTTGATATGCATGAAAATACACTAAATGCGCAATATTCGGGCTTTCAGTACACACATTTATATTGCTCAGAATCAATTTTAAATGAGACCATATGATTCTACACATCAATTTACATGAGAATCAGCATTAATCTTGATATGCATGAAAATACACTAAATGCGCCATTTTCGTGCTTTCAGTACACTCATTTATATTGCTCAGCATCAATTTTAAATGAGACCATATGATTCTACACATCAATTTACATAAGAATCAGCATTAATCTTGATATGCTTGAAAATGCAATAAATGCGCAATATTCCGGCTTTCAGTACACTCATTGATATTGCACAGAATCAATTTTAAACGAGACCATATGATTCTACACATCAATTTACATAAGAATCAGCAGTAATCTTGATATACATGAAAATACGTTAATGCACCTCATTTAGGCTTTCAGTACACTCATTTATATTGCTCAGAATCAATTTTAAATGAGACCATATGATTCTACACATCAATTTACATAAGAATCAGCATTAATCTTGATATGCATGAAAATACGCTACATGCGCCATTTTAAACTTTCAGTACACTCATTTCTATTGCACTGAATCAATTTTAAATGAGACCATATGATTCTACACATCAATTTACATAAGAATCAGCATTAATCTTGATATGCATGAAAATACACTAAATGCGCAATTTTCGGGCTCTCAGTACACTCATTTATATTGCATAGAATCAATTTTAAATGAGACCATATGATTCTACACATCAATTTACATAAGAATCAGCATTAATCTTGCTATGCATGAAAATACACTAAATGCGCCATTTTCGGGCTTTCCGTACACTAATTTATATTGCTCAGAATCAATTTTAAATGAGACCATATGATTCTACACATCAATTTACATAAGAATCAGCATTAATCTTGATATACATGAAAATACGCTAAATGCGCCATTTTCAGGCTTTCAGTACACACATTTATATTGCTCAGAATCAATTTTAAATGTGACCATATGATTGTACACATCAATTTACATAAGAATCAGCATTAATCTTGATATACATCAAAATACGTTAATGGGCCTTATTTAGGCTTTCAGTACACTCATTTATATTGATCAGAATCAATTTCAAATGACACCATATGATTCTACACATCAATTTACATAAGAATGAGCATTAATCTTGATATGCATGAAAATACACTAAATGCCCCATGTTTGGGCTTTCAGTACACTCATTTATATTGCTCAGTGTCAATTTTAAATGAGACCATATGATTCTTCACATCAATTTACATAAGAATCAGCATTAATCTTGATATGCATGAAAATACAGTAAATGCGCCATTTTGAGGCTTTCAGTACACTAATTTATATTGTTCAGAATCAATTTCAAATGAGACCATATGATTCAACACATCAATTTACATAAGAATCAGCATTAATCTACATATGCAAGAAAATACACTAAATGCGAAATTTTCGGGTTTTCAGTACACTCATTTCTATTGCACAGAATCAATTTCAAATGAGACCATATGATTCTACACATCAATTTACATAAGAATCAGCATTACTCATGATATGCATTAAAATACACACAATGCGCAATTTTTAGCCTTTCTGTACACTCATTTATATCGCTCAGAATCAATTTTAAATGAGACCATATGATTCTACACACCAATTTATATAAGAATCAGCATTAATCTTGATATGCATGAAAATACACTAAATAGGCAATTTTCGGGCTTTCAGTACACTCATTTCTATTGCACAAAATTAATTTTAAATGAGACCATATGTTTTTACACATCAATTTAAGTAAGAATCAGTATTAATCTAGTTATGCATGAAAAAACAATAAATGCGCAATTTTGAGGCTTTCAGTACCCTCATTTATATTGCTCAGAAACAATTTTAAATGAGACCATATGATTCTACACATTAATTTACATAAGAGTCAGCAGTAATCTTGATATGCATGAAAATACACTAAATGCGCCATTTTTGGGCTTTCAGTACACTCATTTATATTGCTCAGAATCAATTTTAAATGAGACCATATGATTCTACACATCAATTTACATAAGAATCAGCATTAATTTGGATATGCATGAAAATACACTAAATGGGCAATTTTCGGGCTTTCAGTACACTCATTTATATTGCACAGAACCAATATTAAATGAGACCATATGATTCTACACATCAATTTACATAAGAATGAGCATTAATCTTGATATGCATAAAAATACACTAAATGCGCAATTTTCGGGCTTTCAGTACACTCATTTATATTTCTCCGAATCAATTTTAACTGAGACCATATGATTCTACACATCAATTTACATAAGAATCAGCATTAATCTTGATATGCATGAAAATACACTAAATGCGCAATTTTCGGGCTTTCAGTGCACTCATTTATATTGATCAGAATCAATTTCAGATGAGAGCATATGATTCTACACATCAATTTTCATAAGAATCAGCATTAATCTTGATATGCATGAAAATACACTAAATGCGCAATATTTGAGATTTCAGTACAATCATTTCTATTGCTCAGAATCAATTTTAACTGAGACCATATGATTCTACACATCAATTTACATAAGAATCTGCATTAATCTTGATATGCATGTAAATACACTAAATGCGCCATTTTTGGGCTTTCAGTACACTCATTTATATTGATCAGAATCAATTTTAAGTGAGACCATATGATTCTACACACCAATTTACATAAGAATCAGCATTAATCTTGATATGCTTGAAAATACACTAAATGCGCAATATTCGGGTTTTCAGTACACTCATTTATATTGCTCAGAATCAATTTTAAATGAGACCATATGATTCTACACATCAATTTACAGAAGAATCAGCATTAATCTTGATATACATGGAAATACGCTAAATGCGCTTTATTTAGGCTTTCAGTACACTCATTTATATTGCTCAGAATCAATTTTAAATGAGACCATATGATTCTACACATCAATTTACATAAGAATCAGCAGTAATCTTCATATGCATAAAAATACACTAAATGGGCAATTTTCGGGCTTTAAGTACACTCATTTATATTGCTCAGAATCAATTTTAAATGAGAGCATATGATTCTACAAATCAATTTACATAAGAATCAGTTTTAATCTTGATATGCATGAAAATACATTAATGCGCAATTTTCGGGCTTTCAGTACACTCATTTCTATTGCTCAGACTCAATTTAAATGAGACCATATGATTCTACACAACAATTTACATGAGAATCAGCATTAATCTTGATATGCATGAAAATACACTAAATGCGCCATTTTCGGGCTTTCAGTACACTCATTTATATTGCTCAGAATCAATTTTAAATGAGACCATATGATTCTACACATCAATTTACATAAGAATCAGCATTAATCTTGATATGCTTGAAAATACAATATATGCGAAATTTTCGGGCTTTCAGTACACTCATTTATATTGCTCAGAATCAATTTCAAATGAGACCATACGATTCTACACATCAATTTACATAAGAATCAGCATTAATCTTGATATGCATGAAAATACATTAAATGCTCAATTTTCGGGCTTTCAGTACACTCATTTATATTGCTCAGAATCAATTTGAAATGAGACCATATTATTCTACACAACAATTTACATAAGAATAAGCATTAATCTTGATATGCATGAAAATACACTAAATGCGCCATATTTCGGCTTTAAGTACACTCATTTATATTGCTCAGAATCAATTTTAAATGAGACCATATGATTCTAAACATCAATTGACATAAAAATCAGCATTAATCTTGATATGCCTGAAAATACACTAAATGCGCAATTTCCGGGCTTTCAGTACACTCATTTCGATTGCACAGAATCAATTTAAATAAGACCATATGACTCTACACATCAATTTACATAAGAGTCAGGATTAATCTTGATATGCATGAAAATACACTAAATGCGCAATTTTCGGGCTTTCAGTACACTCATTTATATTGTTCAGTATCAATTTTAAATGAGACCATATGATTCTACACATCAATTTACATGAGAATCAGCATTATTCTTGATATGCATGAAAATACACTAAATGCGCAATTTTCGGGGTTTCAGTACACTCATTTCAATTGCACAGAATCACTTTTAAATGAGACCATATAATTCTACTCATCAATTTACATAAGAATCAGCATTAATCTTGATATGCATGAAAATACACAAAATGGGCAATTTTTAGGCTTTCAGTACACTCATTTATATTGCTCAGAATCAATTTTAAATGAGAGCATATGATTCTACACATCAACTTACATGAGAATCAGCATTAATCTTGATATGCATGAAAATACACTAAATGCGCCATTTTATGGCTTTCAGTAAACTCATTTATATGGCTCAGAATCAATTTTAAAAGAGACCATATGATTCTACACATCAATTTACATAAGAATCAGCATTAATCTTGATATGCTTGAAAATACACTAAATGCGCAATTTTCGGGCTTTCAGTGCACTCATTTATATTGCTCAGAATCAATTTTAAATGAGACCATATGATTCTACACATCAATTTACATAAGAATCTGCAATAATATTGATATGCATGAAAATACACGAAATGCGCCATTTTTTAGGCTTTCAGTACAATCATATATATTGCTCAGAATCAATTTTAAATGAGACCATATGATTCTACACATCAATTTACATAAGTATCAGCATTAATCTTGAAATGCATGAAAATACACTAAATGCGCAATTTTCGGGCTTTCAGTACACTCATTTATATTGCTCAGAATCAATTTTAAATGAGACCGTATGATTCTACACATCAATTTACATGAGAATCAGCATTAATCTTGATATGCATGAAAATACACTAAATGCGCCATTTTGGGATTTCAGTACACTCATTTATATTGCTCAGAATCAATTTTAAATGAGACCATATGATTCTACACATCAATTTACATAAGAATCAGCATTAATCTTGATATACATCAAAATACGCTAAATGCTCCATTTTAGGTTTTCAGTACACTCATTTATATTGCTCAGAATCAATTTTAAATGAGAACATATTATTCTACACATCAATTTACATAAGAATCAGCATTAATCTTGATATGCATGAAAATACATTAAATGCGCAATTTTCGGGCTTTCAGTACACTCATTTATATTGCTCAGAATCAATTTTAAATGAGACCATATTATTCTACACATCAATTTCCATAAGAATCAGCATTAATCTTGATATGCATGAAAATACACTAAATGCGCCATTTTCGGGCTTTCAGTACACTCATATATATTGCTCAGAATCAATTTTAAACGAGACCATATGATTCTACACATCAATTTATATAAGAATCAGCATTAATCTTGATATGCATGAAAATACACTAAATGCGCCATTTTTGGGCTTTCAGTACACTCATTTATATTGCTCAGAATCACTTATAAATGAGACCATATAATTCTACTCATCAATTTACATAAGAATCAGCATTAATCTTGATATGCATGAAAATACACTAAATGGGCAATTTTTAGGCTTTCAGTACACTCATTTATATTGCTCAGAATCAATTTTAAATGAGAGCATATGATTCTACACATCAATTTACATGAGAATCAGCATTAATCTTGATATGCATGAAAATACACTAAATGCGCCATTTTATGGCTTTCAGTAAACTCATTTATATGGCTCAGAATCAATTGTAAAAGAGACCATATGATTCTACACATCAATTTACATAAGAATCAGCATTAATCTTGATATGCTTGAAAATACACTAAATCCGCAATTTTCGGGCTTTCAGTGCACTCATTTATATTGCTCAGAATCAATTTTAAATGAGACCATATGATTCTACACATCAATTTACATAAGAATCTGCAATAATCTTGATATGCATGAAAATACACGAAATGCGCCATTTTTTAGGCTTTCAGTACAATCATATATATTGCTCAAGAATCAATTTTAAATGAGACCATATGATTCTACATCAATTTGCAAATGCGACGCGTAATCTTGATGTGTCAAAAGATACGCGCTAATCTTTCCACGGGTTTTCTGATACACTCATTTATGTTGCTCAGAATCAATGAAAAACGAAATTTATATTATTCTACATCGTTTGTAAAGAATCATGATGATGTGATATGCATGAAAATACCATTAAATGCGCAATTTTCAGAGGCATAGTACATATTTTTTATTGCTCAAGATCGGTGCTAAATGGTTCCATATTCATCGCATCAATTTCACGAATCAGCATTAATCTTGATAGCCGCGAAAATAACTAATGCGCATTTTCAGGCTTCAGTACATCTTCTTATTGCTCAGGATCAATTTCAACGAGACCATATAGTTCTGCCCATCAATTTATAAGAATCGGCAATACAATCTTGATATGCGTAGAAAATCACAACAAATGCTTTTCGTTTTTTTTTTGGGCTTTCAGTACACTCATTTATATTTACGCTCCAGAATCAATTTTAAATAAGACAATATGAATACATCAATTTACATGAGAGTCAGCATTAATCTTGATATGCATGAAAATACACTAAATGCGCCATTTTTAGGCTTTCAGTACACACATTTATATTGCTCAGAATCAATTTTAAATGAGACCAGATGATTCTACACATCAATTTACATGAGAATCTGCATTAATCTTGATATGCATGAAAATACACTAAATGTGCAATTTTCGGGCTTTCAGTACACTCATGTATATTGCTCAGAATCAATTTTAAATGAGACCATATGATTCTACACATCAATTTACATAAGAATCAGCAGTAATCATGATATGCATAAAAATACATTAATGGGTAATTTTCGGGCTTTAAGTACACTCATTTCTATTGAACAGAATCAATTTTAAATGAGACCATATGATTCTACACATCAATTTACGTAATAATCAGCATTAATCTTGATATGCATGAAAATACACTAAATGCGCAATTTTCGGGCTTTAAGTACACTCATTTCTATTGCACAGAATCAATTTTAAATGAGACCATATGATTCTTCACATCAATTTACATAAGAATCAGCATTAATTTTGATAAGCATGAAAATACACTAAATGCGCAATTTTCGGGCTTTCAGTACACTCATTTCAATTGCACAGAATCCATTTTAAATGAGACCATATGATTCTACTCATCAATTTACATAAGAATCAGCATTAATCTTGATATGCATGAAAATACACTAAATGGGCAATTTTCTGGATTTCAGTACACTGATTTCTATTGCACAGAATCAATTTTAAATGAGACCATATGATTCTACACATCAATTTACATAAGAATCAGCATTAATCTTGATATGCATGAAAATACACTAAATGCGGCATTTTTGGGCTTTCAGTACACTCATTTATATTGCTCAGAATCAATTTTAAATGAGACCATATGATTCTAAACATCAATATACATGGGAATCAGCATTAATCTTGAGATGCATGAAAATACAATAAATGCGCCATTTTTTGGGCTTTCAGTACACTCATTTATATTGCTCAGAATCAATTGTAAATGAGACCATATGATTCTACATCAATTTACATAAGAATCAGCATTAATCTTTGTGTATTTTCATGCATATCAAGATTAATGCTGATTCTTATGTAAATTGCTGTTTAGAATCATATAGTCTCATTTAAAATTGATTCTGAGCAATATAAATGAGTGTACTGAACGCCCGAAAATTGCGCATTTAGTTTATTTTCATGCATATCAAGTTTATTGCTGATTCTTATGTAAATTGATGAAATAAATGTACTGAAAGCCAGAAAATTGCCCATTTAGTGTATTTTCATGCATATCAAGATTAATGCTGATTCTTATGTAAATTGATGTGAAAAATCCTATGGTCTCATTTAAAATTGATTCACAGCAATATCAATTAGTGTACTGAAAGACCAAATATGGTCTCATTAAAATTGTTTCTGTGCAATATAAATGAGTGCACTGAAAGCCCGAAAATTGCGCATTTAGTGTATTTTCATGCATATCAATATTAATGCTGATTCTTATGTAAATTGATGTGGAGAATCATATGGCCTCATTTAAAATTGATTCTGAGCAATATAAATGAGTGTACTGAAAGCCCGAAAATTTCGCATTTAGTGTATTTTCATGCATATCAAGATTAATGCTGATTCTTATGTAAATTGATGTGTAGAATCATATGGTCTCATTTAAAATTGATTCTGTGCAATAGAAATGAGTATATTGAAAGCTCGGAAATTGCGCATTTAGTGTATTTTCATGCATATGAAGATTAATGCAGATTCTTATGTAAATTGATGTGTAGAATCATAGCGTCTCATTTAAAATTGATTCTGAGCAATATAAATGAGTGTACTGAAAGCCTAAAAATGGCGCATTTAGTGTATTTTCATGCACATCAAGATTAATGCTGATTCTTATGTAAATTGATGTGTAGAATCATATGGTCTCATTTAAATTTGATTCGGAGCAATATAAATTATTGTACTGAAAACCCAAATATGGCGCATTTAGTGTATTTTCATGCATATAAAGATTAATGATGATTCTCATGTAAATTGATGTGTAGAATCATATGGTCTCATTTAAAATTGATTCTGAGTAATATAAATTAGTGTACTGAAAGCCCGAAAATTGCGCAATTTAATGTAATTTCATGCTTATCAAGATTAATGCTGATTCTTATGTAAAGTGATGTGTAGAATCATATGGTCTCATTTAAAATTGATTCTGAGCAATATAAATGAGTGTACTGAAAGCCCGAATATTGCGCATGTAGTGTATTTTCATTTAAAATTGATTCTGTGCAATAGAAATAAATGTACTGAAAGCCAGAAAATTGCCCATTTAGTGTATTTTCATGCATATCAAGATTAATGCTGATTCTTATGTAAATTGATGTGTAAAATCATATGGTCTCATTTAAAATTGATTCTGAGCAATATAGATGAGTGTACTGAAAGCCCGAAAATTGCCCATTTAGTGTATTTTCATGCATATCAAGATTAATGCCGATTCTTATGTAAATTGTTGTGTAGAATCATATGGTCTCATTTCAAATCGATTCTGTGCAATAGAAATGAGTGTACTTAAAGCCCGAAAATTGCCCATTTAGTGTATTTTTATGCATATCAAGATTACTGCTGATTCTTATGTAAATTGATGTGCAGAATCATATGGTCTCATTTAAAATTGATTCTGAGCAATATAATTGAGTGTACTGAAAACCCAAAAATGGCGCATTAATGTATTTTCATGCATATCAAGATTAATACTGATTCTTATGTAAATTGATGTGTAGAATCATATCGTCTCATTTAAAATTGATTCTGAGCAATATCAATGAGTGTACTGAAAGCCCGAAAATTGCGCATTTATTGTATTTTCATGCATATCAAAATTAATGCTGATTCTTATGTAAATTGATGTGTAGAATCATATGGTCTCATTTCAAATCGATTCTGTGCAATAGAAATGAGTGTACTTAAAGCCCGGAAATTGCCCATTTAGTGTATTTTCATGCATATCAAGATTAATGCTGATTCTTATGTAAATTGATGTGTAGAATCAGATCGTCTCATTTATAATTGATTCTGAGCAATATAAATGAGTGTACTGAAAGCCTAAACATGGCGCATTTAGCGTATTTTCATGTATATCAAGATTAATGCTGATTCTTATGAAAATTGATGTGTAGAATCATATGGTCTCATTTAAAATTGATTCTGTGCAGTAGAAATGAGTGTACTTAAAGCCCGAAAATTGCCCATTTAGTGTATTTTTATGCATATGAAGATTACTGCTGATTCTTATGTAAATTGATGTGTAGAATCATATGGTCTCATTTAAAATTGATTCTGAGCAATATAAATGAGTGTACTGAAAGCCCAAAGATGACGCATTTAGTGTATATTCATGCATATGAAGATTAATGCTGATTCTCATGTCAATTGATGTGTAGAATCATATGGGCTCATTTAAAATTGATTCTGAGCAATATAAATGAGTGTACTGAAAGGCCAAAAATGACGCATTTAGTGTATTTTCATGCATATCAAGATTAATGCTTATTCTTATGTAAATTGATGTGTAGAATCATATGGTCTCATTTAAAATTGATTCTGAGCAATATAAATGAGTGTACTGAAAGCCCGAAAATTGCGCATGTAGTGTGTTTTCATTTAAAATTGATTCTGTGCAATAGAAATAAGTGTACAGAAAGCCAGAAAATTGCCCATTTAGTGTATTTTCATGCATATCAAGATTAATGCTTATTCTTATGTAAATTGATGTGTAAAATCTTATGGTCTCATTTAAAATTGATTCTGGGCAATATAAATGAGTGTACTGAAAGCCCAAATATGGCGCATTTAGTGTATTTTCATGCATATCAAGATTAATGCTGATTCTCATGTAAATTGTTGTGTAGAATCATATGGTCTCATTTAAAATTGATTCTGAGCAATATAAATGAGTGTACTGAAAGCCCAAAAATGGCGCATTTAGTGCATTTTCATGCATATCAAGATTAATGCTGATCTTTATGTAAATTGATGTGTAGAATCATATGTTCTCATTTAAAATTGATTCTGAGCAATATAAATGAGTGTACTGAAAGCCCGAAAATTGCGCATTTAGTGTATTTTCTTGCATACCAAGATTAATGCAGATTTTTATGTAAATTGATGTGTAGAATCATATGGTCTCATTGAAAATTTATTGTGAGCAATATAAATGAGTGTACTGTAAGCCTGCAAATGGCGCATTAATGTATTTTCATGCATATCAAGATTCATGCCGATTCTTATGTAAATTGATGTGTAGAATCATATGGTCTCATTTAAAATTGATTCTGAGCAATATAAATGAGTGTACTGAAAGCCCGAAAATTGCGCAATTTAATGTAATTTGATGCTTATCAACATTAATGCTGATTCTTATGTAAATTGATGTGTAGAATCATATAGTCTCATTTTAAATTTATTCTGAGCAATATAAATGAGTGAACTGAAAGCCCGAAAATTGCGCATTTAGTGTATTTTCATGCATATCAAGATTAATGCTGATTCTTATGTAAATTGATGTGTAGAATCATATGGTCTCATTTAAAATTGATTCTGTGCAATAGAAATGAGTATATTGAACGCTCGGAAATTGCGCATTTAGTGTATTTTCATGCATATGAAGATTAATGCAGATTCTTATGTAAATTGATGTGTAGAATCATAGCGTCTCATTTAAAATTGATTCTGAGCAATATAAATGAGTGTACTGAAAGCCTAAAAATGGCGCATTTAGTGTATTTTCATGCATATCAAGATTAATGCTGATTCTTATGTAAATTGATGTGTAGAATCATATGGTCTCATTTAAATTTGATTCGGAGCAATATAAATTATTGTACTGAAAACCCAAATATGGCGCATTTAGTGTATTTTCATGCATATAAAGATTAATGATGATTCTCATGTAAATTGATGTGTAGAATCATATGGTCTCATTTAAAATTGATTCTGAGTAATATAAATGAGTGTACTGAAAGCCCGAAAATTGCGCAATTTAATGTAATTTCATGCTTATCAAGATTAATGCTGATTCTTATGTAAATTGATGTGTAGAATCATATGGTCTCATTTAAAATTCATTCTGAGCAATATAAATGATTGTACTGAAAGCCCGAATATTGCGCATGTAGTGTATTTTCATTTAAAATTGATTGTGTGCAATAGAAATAAATGTACTGAAAGCCAGAAAATTGCCCATTTAGTGTATTTTCATGCATATCAAGATTAATGCTGATTCTTATGTAAATTGATGTGTAAAATCATATGGTCTCATTTAAAATTGATTCTGAGCAATATACATGAGTGTACTGAAAGCCAGAAAATTGCCCATTTAGTGTATTTTCATGCATATCAAGGATAATGCCGATTCTTATGTAAATTGATGTGTAGAATCATATGGTCTCATTTCAAATCGATTCTGTGCAATAGAAATGAGTGTACTTAAAGCCCGAAAATTGCCCATTTAGTGTATTTTTATGCATATCAAGATTACTGCTGATTCTTATGTAAATTGATGTGCAGAATCATATGGTCTCATTTGAAATTGATTCTGAGCAATATAATTGAGTGTACTGAAAACCCAAAAATGGCGCATTAATGTATTTTCATGCATATCAAGATTAATACTGATTCTTATGTAAATTGATGTGTAGAATCATATCGACTCATTTAAAATTGATTCTGAGCGATATCAATGAGTGTACTGAAAGCCCGAAAATTGCGCATTTATTGTATTTTCATGCATATCAAAATTAATGCTGATTCTTATGTAAATTGATGTGTAGAATCATATGGTCTCATTTCAAATTGATTCTGTGCAATAGTAATGTGTGTATTGAAAGCCCGGAAATTGCCCATTTAGTGTATTTTCATGCATATCAAGATTAATGCTGATTCTTATGTAAATTCATGTGTAGAATCATATCGTGTCATTTAAAATTGATTCTGAGCAATATAAATGAGTGTACTGAAAGCCTAAACATGGCGCATTTAGCATATTTTCATGTATATCAAGATTAATGCTGATTCTTATGTAAATTGATGTGTAGAATCATATGGTCTCATTTAAAATTGATTCTGTGCAGTAGAAATGAGAGTACTTAAAGCCCGAAAATTGCCCATTTAGTGTATTTTTATGCATATGAAGATTACTGCTGATTCTTATGTAAATTGATGTGTAGAATCATATGGTCTCATTTAAAATTGATTCTGAGCAATATAAATGAGTGTACTGAAAGGCCAAAAATGACGCATTTAGTGTATTTTCATGCATATCAAGATTAATGCTTATTCTTATGTAAATTGATGTATAGAATCATATGGTCTCATTTAAAATTGATTCTGAGCAATATAAATGAGTGTACTGAAAGCCCGAAAATTGCGCATGTAGTGTATTTTCATTTAAAATTGATTCTGTGCAATAGAAATAAGTGTACAGAAAGCCAGAAAATTGCCCATTTAGTGTATTTTCATGCATATCAAGATTAATGCTGATTCTTATGTAAATTGATGTGTAAAATCTTATGGTCTCATTTAAAATTGATTCTGGGCAATATAAATGAGTGTACTGAAAGCTCAAATATGGCGCATTTAGTGTATTTTCATGCATATCAAGATTAACGCTGATTCTCATGTAAATTGATGTGTAGAATCATATGGTCTCATTTAAAATTGATTCTGTGCAATATAAATGAGTGTACTGAAAGCCCAAAAATGGCGCATTTAGTGCATTTTCATGCATATCAAGATTAATGCTGATCTTTATGTAAATTGATGTGTAGAATCATATGTTCTCATTTAAAATTGATTCTGAGCAATATAAATGAGTGTACTGAAAGCCCGAAAATTGCGCATTTAGTGTATTTTCTTGCATACCAAGATTAATGCAGATTCTTATGTAAATTGATGTGTAGAATCATATGGTCTCATTGAAAATTTATTGTGAGCAATATAAATGAGTGTACTGTAAGCCTGCAAATGGCGCATTAATGTATTTTCATGCATATCAAGATTCATGCCGATTCTTATGTAAATTGATGTGTAGAATCATATGGTCTAATTTAAAATTGATTCTGAGCAATATAAATGAGTGTACTGAAAGCCCGAAAATTGCGCAATTTAATGTAATTTGATGCTTATCAACATTAATGCTGATTCTTATGTAAATTGATGTGTAGAATCATATGGTCTCATTTAAAATTTATTCTGAGCAATATAAATGAGTGTACTGAAAGCCCGAAAATTGCGCATTTAGTGTATTTTCATGCATATCAAGATTAATGCTGATTCTTATGTAAATTGATGTGTAGAATCATATGGTCTCATTTAAAATTGATTCTGTGCAATAGAAATGAGTGTACTTAAAGCCCGAAAATTGCCCATTTAGTGTATTTTTATGCATATCAAGATTACTGCGGATTCTTATGTAAATTGATGTGTAAAATGATATGGTCTCATTTAAAATTGATTCTGAGCAATATAAATAAGTGTACTGAAAGCCTAAATGTGTCGCATTTAGCGTATTTTCATGTATATCAAGATTAATGCTGATTCTTATGTAAATTGATGTGTAGAATCATATGGTCTCATTTAAAATTGATTCTGAGCAATATAAATGAGTGTACTGAAAGCCCGAAAATTGCGCATTTAGTTTATTTTCAAGCATATCAAGATTAATGCTGATTCTTATGTAAATTGATGTGTAGAATCATATGGTCTCATTTAAAATTGATTCTGATGAATATAAATGAGTGTACTGAAAGCCCGAATATTGCGCATTTAGTGTATTTTCATTCATATTAAGATTAATGCTGATTCTCATGTAAATTGATTCGTAGAATCATATGGTCTCATTTAAAATTGACTCTGAGCAATATAAATGAGTGTACTGAAAGCCCAAAAATGGCGCATTTAGTGTATTTTCATGCATATCAAGATTAATGCTGAATCTTATGTAAATTGATGTGTAGAATGATATGATCTAATTTAAAATTGATTCTGAGCAATATAAATGTGTGTACTGAAAGCCCGAAAATTGCGCATTTATTGTATTTTCATGCATATCAAAATTAATGCTGATTCTTATGTAAATTGATGTGTAGAATCATATGGTCTCATTTCAAATTGATTCTGTGCAATAGTAATGTGTGTATTGAAAGCCCGGAAATTGCCCATTTAGTGTATTTTCATGCATATCAAGATTAATGCTGATTCTTATGTAAATTGATGTGTAGAATCATATCGTCTCATTTAAAATTGATTCTGAGCAATATAAATGAGTGTTCTGAAAGCCTAAACATGGCGCATTCAGCGTATTTTCATGTATATCAAGATTAATGCTGATTCTTATGTAAATTGATGTGTAGAATCATATGGTCGCATTTAAAATTGATTCTGTGCAGTAGAAATGAGTGTACTTAAAGCCCGAAAATTGCCCATTTATTGTATTTTTATGCATATCAAGATTACTGCTGATTCTTATGTAAATTGATGTGTAGAATCATATGGTCTCATTTAAAATTGATTCTGAGCAATATAAATGAGTGTACTGAGAGCCCGAAAATTGCGCATTTAGTGTATTTTCATGCATATCAAAATTAATGCTGATTCTTATGTAAATTGATGTGAAGAATCCTATGGTCTCATTTAATATTGATTCTGAGCAATATAAATGAGTGTACTGAAAGCCCGAAAATTGCGCATTTAGTGTATTTTCATTTCAAATTGATTCTGTGCAATAGAAATAAGTGTACTGAAAGCCAGAAAATTGCCCATTTAGTGTATTTTCATGCATATCAAGATTAATGCCGATTCTCATGTAAATTGATGTGTAGAATCATATGGTCTCATTTAAAATTGATTCTGAGCAATATAATTGAGTGTACTGAAAACCCAAAAATGGCGTATTAATGTATTTTCATGCATATCAAGATTAATACTGATTCTTATGTAAATTGATGTGTAGAATCATATCGTCTCATTTAAAATTGATTCTGAGCAATATCAATGAGTGTACGGAAAGCCCGAAAATTGCGCATTTATTGTATTTTCATGCATATCAAAATTAATGCTGATTCTTATGTAAATTGATGTGTAGAATCATATGGTCTCATTTCAAATTGATTCTGTGCAATAGTAATGTGTGTATTGAAAGCCCGGAAATTGCCCATTTTGTGTATTTTCATGCATATCAAGATTAATGCTGATTCTTATGTAAATTGATGTGTAGAATCATATCGTCTCATTTAAAATTGATTCTGAGCAATATAAATGAGTGTACTGAAAGCCTAAACATGGCGCATTTAGCGTATTTTCATGTATATCAAGATTAATGCTGATTCTTATGTAAATTGATGTGTAGAATCATATGGTCTCATTTAAAATTGATTCTGTGCAATAGAAATGAGTGTACTGAAAGCCCGGTAATTGCTCATTTAGTTTATTTTCATGCATATCAAGATTAATGCTGATTCTTATGTAAATTGATGTGTAGAATCATATCGTCTCATTTAAAATTGATTCTGATCAATATAAATTAGTGTACTGAAAGCCTAAAAATGGCGCATTTAGTGTATTTTCATGCATATCTAGATTAATGCTGATTCTTATGTAAATTGATGTGTAGAATCATATGGTCTCATTTAAAATTGATTCTGAGCAATATACATGAGTGTACTGAAAACACGAAAATTGCCCATTTAGTGTATTTTCATGCAAAACCATATTAATGCTGATTCTTATGTAAATTGATGTGTAGAATCATATGGTCTCATTTAAAATTGATTCTGAGCAATATAAATGAGTGTACTGAAAGCCCGAAAATTGCGCATTTAGTGTATTTTCATGCATATCAAGATTAATGCTGATTCTTATGGAAATTGTTGTGTAGAATCATATGGTTTCATTTAAAATAGATTCTGAGCAATATAAATGAGTGTACCGAAAGCCCGAAAATTGCGCATTTAGTGTATATTCATGCATATCAAGATTAATGCTGATTCTTATGTAAATTGATGAGTAGAATCATATGGTTTCATTTCAAATCGATTCTGAGCAATATAAATGATTGTACTGAAAACCCGAAAATTGCGCATTTAGTGTATTTTCATGCATATCAAGATTAATGTTGATTCTTATGTAAATTGGTGTGTAGAATCATATGGTCTCAGTTAAAATTGATTCTGAGCAATATAAATGAGTGTACTGAAAGCCCGAAAATTGCGCATTTAGTGTATTTTCATGCACATCAAGATTAATGCTGATTCTTATGTAAATTGATGTGTAGAATCATATGGTCTCATTTAAAATCGATTATAATCAATATAAATGAGTATACTGAAAGAACCAAAACTGCGGATTTATTGTATTTTCTTGCATATCAAGATTAATGCTGATTCTTATGTAAATTGTTGTTTAGAATCATACGGTCTCATTTAAAATTGATTCTGATCAATATAAATGAGTGTACTGAAAGCCCGAAAATTGCGCATTTAGTGTATTTTCATGCACATCAATATTAATGCTGATTCTTATGTAAATTGATGTGTAGAATCATATGGTCTCATTTGAAATTGATTCTGAGTAATATAAATGAGTGTACTGAAAGCCCGAAAATTGCGCATTTAGTGTATTTTCATGCATATCAAGATTAATGCTGATTCTTATGTAAATTGATGTGTAGAATCATATGGTCTCATTTGAAATTGATTCTGAGCAATATAAATGAGTGTACTGAAAGCCAGAAAATTGCGCATTTAGTGAATTTTCATGCATATCAAGATTAATGCTGATTCTTATGTAAATTGATGTGTAGAATCATATGGACTCATTTCAAATTAATTCTGAGCAATATAAATGAGTGTACTGAAAGCCCGAATATTGCGCATTTAGTGCATTTTCATGCATATCAAGATTAATGCTGATTCTTATGTAAATTGATGTGTAGAATAATATGGTTTCCTTTCAAATTGATTCTGAGCAATATAAATGAGTGTACTGAAAGACCAAAAACTGCGCATTTAGTGTATTTTCATGCATATCAAGATTAATGCTGATTCTTATGTAAATTGATGTGTAGCATCATACGGTCTCATTTAAAATTCTCTCTGAGCGAGATAAATGAGTGTACTGAAAGCCCGAAAATTGCGCATTTAGTGTATTTTCATGCATATCAAGATTAATGCTGATTCTTATGTAAATTGATGTGTAGAATCATATGGACTCATTTAAAATTGCTTCTGAGCAATATAAATGATTGTACTGAAAGCCCGAATATTGCGCATTTAGTGTATTTTCATGCATATCAAGATTAATGCTGATTCTTATGAAAATTCATGTGTAGAATCATATGGTTTCATTTAATATTGATTCTGAGCAATATAAATGAGTGTACTGAAAGCCCGAAAATTGCGCATTTAGTGTATTTTCATGCATATCAAGATCAATGCTGATTTTTATGTAAATTGATTTGTAGAATCATATGATTTAATTTAAAATTGATTCTGAGCAATATTAATGAGTGTACTGAAAGCCCGAAAATTGCGCATTTAGTGAATTTTCATGCATATTAAGATTAATGCTGATTCTTATGTAAATTGATGTTTAGAATCATATGGTCTCATTTAAAATTAATTCTGAACAATATAAATGAGAGTACTGAAATCCCGAATATTGCGAATTTATTGTATTTTCATGCATATTAAGATTAATGCTGATTCTTATGTAAATTGATGTGTAGAATCATATGGTCTCTGTTAAAATTGATTCTGATCAATATAAATGACTGTACTGAAATGCCAAGAACTGCGCATTTAGTGTATTTTCATGCATATCAAGATTAATGCTGATTCTTATGTAAATTGATGTGTAGAATCATACGGTTTCATTCAAAATTGATTCTGAGCAATATAAATGAGTGTACTGAAAGCCCGAAAATTGCGCATTTAGTGCATTTTCATGCATATCAAGATTAATGCTGATTCTTATGTAAATTGATGTGTAGAATAATATGGTTTCCTTTAAAATTGATTCTGAGCAATATAAATGAGTGTACTGAAATCCCGGAAATTGCGCATTTAGTGTATTTTCATGCATATCAAGATTAATGCTGATTCTTATGTAAATTGATGTGTAGAATCATATGGTCTCATTTAAAATTGATTCCGAGCAATATAATGAGTGTACTGAAAGCCCGAAAATTTGGCATTTAGTGTATTTTCATGCATATCAAGATTAATGCTTATTCTCATGTAAATTGATGTGTAGAATCATATAGTCTCATTTAAAAGTGATTCTGAGCAATATAAATGATTGTACTGAAAGCCCGAATATTGCGCATTTAGTGTATTTTCATGCACATCAAGATTAATGCTGATTGTTATGAAAATTCATGTGTAGAATCATATGGTTTCATTTAAAATTGATTCTGATCAATATAAATGAGTGTACTGAATGACCAAAGTGCGCATGTTGTGTATTTTCATGCATATCAAGATTAATGCTGATGTTTATGTAAATTGATGTGTAGAATCATACGGTCTCATTTAAAATAGATTCTGATCAATATAAATGAATGGACTGATACTCCAAAAACTGCGCATTTAGTGTATTTTCATGCATATCAAGATTAATGCTGATTCTTATGTAAATTGATGTGTAGAATCATACGGTCTTATTTAAAATTGATTCTGAGCAATATAAATGAGTGTACTGAAAGCCCGAAAATTGCGCATTTAGTGTATTTTCATGCATATCAAGATTAATGCTGATTCTTATGTAAATTGATGTGTAGAATCATATGGTTTCATTTAATATTGATTCTGAGCAATATAAATGAGTGTACTGAAAGCCCAAAAATTGCGCATTTAGTGTATTTTCATGCATATCAAGATTAATGCTGATTCTTATGTAAATTGATTTGTAGAATCACATGGTTTCATTTAAAAATGATTCTGAGCAATATAAATGAGTGTACTGAAAGCCCGAAAATAGCGCATGTAGTGTATTTTCATGCATATCAAGATTAATGCTGATTCTTATGTAAATTGATTTGTAGAATCATATGGTTTAATTTAAAATTGATTCTGAGCAATATAAATGAGTGTGCTGAATGCCCGAAAATAGCGCATTTAGTGTATTTTCATGCATATCAAGATTAATGCTGATTCTTATGTAAATTGATGTGTAGAATCATATGGTCTCATTTAAAATTAATTCTGAGCAATATAAATGAGTGTGCTGAAAGCCCGAAAAAGAATCAGCATTAATCTTGATATGCATGAAAATACACTAAATGCGCAATTTTCGGGCTTTCAAGTACACTCATTTATATTGCTCAGAATCAATTTCAAATGAGACCATATGATTCTACACATAAGTTTACATAAGAATCAGCATTAATCTTGATATGCATGAAAATACACTAAATGCGCAATTTTCGGGCTTTTCAGTACACTCATTTATATTGCTCAGAATCAATTTTAAATGAGACCATATGATTCTACTCAACAATTTACATAAGAATCAGCATTAATCTTGATATGCATGAAAATACACTAAATGCGCAATTTTCGGGCTTTCAGTACACTCATTTATATCGTTCAGAGAGAATTTTAAATGAGACCATATGATTCTACACATCAATTTACATAAGAATCAGCATTAATCTTGATATGCATGAAAATACACTAAATACGCAGTTTTTGGTCTTTCAGTACAGTCATTTATATTGATCAGAATCACTTTTAAATGAGACTATATGAATCTACACATCAATTTACATAAGAATCAGCATTAATATTGATATTCATGAAAATACACTAAATTCGCAATTTTCAGCACACTCATTTATATTGCCCAGAATCAATTTCAAATGAAACCATATGATTCTACATATCAATTTACATAAGAATCAGCATTAATCTTGATATGCATGAAAATACACTAAATACGCAATTTTCGGGCTTTCAGTACACTCATTTATATTGCTCAGAATCAATTTTAAATGAGACCGTATGATTCTACACATCAATTTACAAAAGAATCAGCATCAATCTTGATACGCATGAAAATACACTAAATGCGCAATTTTCGGGCTATCAGTACACTCATTTATATTGCTCAGTATAAATTTTAAATGAGACCGTATGATTCTACACAAACGAATTTAAATAAGAATCAGCATTAATATTGATATGCATGAAAATACACTAAATGCGCAGTTTTTGATCATTCAGTACATTCATTTATATTGATCAGAATCAATTTTAAATGAGACCATATGATTCTACACTTCAATTTACATAAGAATCAGCATTAATCTTGATATGCATGAAAATACACTAAATGCGCAATTTTCGGGATTTCAGTACACTCATTTATATTGCTCAGAATCAATTTTAAATGAAACCATATGATTCTACACATCAATTTACATAAGATATCAGCATTAATCTTGATATGCATGAAAATACACTAAATGCGCAATTTTGGGGCTTTCAGTACACTCATTTATATTGCTCGGAATCAATTTTAAATGAGACCATATGATTCTACACCTCAATTTACATAAGAATCAGCATTAATCTTGATATGCATGAAAATACACCAAATGCGAAATTATCGGGCATTCAGTACACTCATTTATATTGCTCAGAATCAATTTTTAATGTAAGCATATGATTGTACATATCAATTTACATAAGAATCAGCATTAATCTTGATATGCATGAAAAAACACTAAATGCGAAATTTTCGCGCTTTCCGCACACTGATTTATATTGCTCAGAATCAATTTTAAATGAGACCATATGATTCTACACATCAATTTACATAAGAATCAGCATTAATCTTGATATGCATGAAAATACACTAAATTCGCAATTTTCGGGCTTTCAGCACACTCATTTATATTGCCCAGAATCATTTTCAAATGAGACCCTATGCTTCTACCCATCATTTTACATAAGAATCAGCATTTATCTTGATATGCATGAAAATACACTAAATGCGCAATTTTCGGGCTTTCAGTACACTCATTTATATTGCTCAGAATCAATTTTATATGAGACCGTATGATTCTACATATCAATTTACATAAGAATCAGTATTAATCTTGATATGCATGAAAATACACTAAATGCGCAGTTTTTGGTCTTTCAGTACACTCATTTATATTGATCAGAATCAATTTTAAATGAAACCATATGATTCTACACATGAATTTTCATAAGAATCAGCATTAATCTTGATATGCATGAAAATACACTAAATTCGCAATTTTCAGCACACTCATTTATATTGCCCAGAATCAATTTCAAATGAGACCATATGATTCTACATAGCAATTTACATAAGAATCAGCATTAATCTTGATATGCATGAAAATACACTAAATACGCAATTTTCGGGCTTTCAGTACACTCATTTATATTGCTCAGAATCAATTTTAAATGAGACCGTATGATTCTACACATCAATTTACATAAGAATCAGCATTAATCTTGATATGCATGAAAATACACTAAATGCGCAATTTTCGGGCTATCAGTACACTCATTTATATTGCTCAGAATAAATTTTAAATGAGACCGTATGATTCTACACAAACGAATTTAAATAAGAATCAGCATTAATATTGATATGCATGAAAATACACTAAATGCGCAGTTTTTGATCATTCAGTACACTCATTTATATTGATCAGAATCATTTTGAAATGAGACCCTATGCTTCTACCCATCATTTTACATAAGAATCAGCATTTATCTTGATATGCATGAAAATACACTAAATGCGCAATTTTCGGGCTTTCAGTACACTCATTTATATTGCTCAGAATCAATTTTATATGAGACCGTATGATTCTACATATCAATTTACATAAGAATCAGTATTAATCTTGATATGCATGAAAATACACTAAATGCGCATTTTTTGGTCTTTCAGTACACTCATTTATATTGATCAGAATCAATTTTAAATGAAACCATGATTCTACACATGAATTTTCATAAGAATCAGCATTAATCTTGATATGCATGAAAATACACTAAATGCGCAATTATCGGGCTTTCAGTACAATCATTTATATTGCTCAGAATCAATTTTAAATGAGACCATATGATTCTACACATCAATTTACATAAGAATCAGCATTAATCTTGATATGCATGAAAATACACTAAATGCGCAATATTCGGGCTTTCAGTACACTCATTTATATCGCTCAGATTCAATTTTAAATGAGACCATATGATTCTTCACATCAATTTACATAAGAATCAGCATTAATCTTGATATGCATGAAAATACACTAAATGCGCAGTTTTTGGTCTTTCAGTACAGTCATTTATATTGATCAGAATCATTTTTAAATGAGCCCATATGATTCTACACATCAATTTACATAAGAATCAGCATTAATCTTGATATGCATGAAAATACACTAAATGCCCAATATTCGGGCTTTCAGTACACTCATTTATATTGCTCGGAATCAATTTTAAATGAAACCATATGATTTTCACATCAATTTACATAAGAATCAGCATTAATCTTGATATGCATGAAAATGCACTAAATGCGCAATATTCGGGCTTTCAGTACACTCATTTATATTGCTCAGAATCAATTTTAAATGAAACCATATGATTCTACACATCAATTTACATAAGAAACAGCATTAATCTTGATATGCATGAAAATTCACTAAATGCGCAATATTCGGGCTTTCAGTACACTCATTTATATTGCTCAGAATCAATTTTAAATGAGACCATATGATTCGAAACATCAATTTACATAAGAATCAGCATTAATCTTGATATGCACGAAAATACACTAAATGCGCAATTTTCGGGCTTTCAGTACACTCATTTATATTGCTCAGAATCAAATTTAATGAGACCATATGATTCTACACATCAATTTACATAAGAATCAGCATTAATCTTGATATGCATGAAAATACACTAAATGCGCAGTTTTTGGTCTTTCAGTACAGTCATTTATTTTGATCAGAATCACTTTTAAATGAGACTATATGATTCTACACTTCAATTTACATAAGAATCAGCATTAATCTTGATATGCATGAAAATACACTAAATGCCAAATTTTCGGGTTTTCAGTACACTCATTTATATTGCTCGGAATCAATTTTAACTGAGACCATATGATTCTACACATCAATTTACATTAGAATCAGCATTAATCTTGATATGCATGAAAATACACTAATTGGGCAATTTTCGGGCTTTCAGTACACTCATTTATATTGCTCAGAATCAATTTTAAATGGGACCGTATGATTCGACACATCAATTTACATAAGAATCAGCATTAATCTTGATGTGCATGAAAATTCACTAAATGCGCAGTTTTTGGCCTTTCAGTATAGTCATTTATACTGATCAGAATCAATTTTAAAGGAGACCATATGATTCTACACATCAATTTACATAAGAATCAGCATTAATCTTGATATGCATGAAAATACAGTAAATGCCCAATTTTCGGGCTTTCAGTACACTCATTTATATTGCTCGGAATCAATTTTAAATGAGACCATATCATTGTACACATCAATTTACACAAGAATCAGCATTAATCTTGATATGCATGAAAATACACTAAATGCGCAATATTCGGGTTTTCAGTACACTCATTTATATTGCTCAGAATCAATTTTAAATGTAACCATATGATTGTACACATCAATTTACATAAGAATCAGCATTAATCTTGATATGCATGAAAATACAATAAAAGCGCAGTTTTGGTCTTTCAGTACACTCATTTATATTGATCAGAATCAATTTGAAATGAGACCATATGATTCTACACATCAATTTAGATAAGAATCAGCATTAATCTTGATATGCATGAAAATACACCAAATGCGCAGTTTTTGATCTTTCAGTAAACTCATTTATATTGCTCAGAATCAATTTATATGAGACCGTATGATTCTACACATCAATTTACATAAGAATCAGCATTAATCTTGATATGCATGAAAATACACTAAATGCGCAGTTTTTGGTCTTTCAGTACACTCACTTATTTTGATCAGAATCAATTTGATATGAGACCATATGATTCTAAACGACAATTTACATAAGAATCAGCATTAATCTTGATATGCATGAAAATACAATAAATGCGCAATTTTGGGGCTTTCAGTACACTCATTTATATTGCTCAGAATCAATTTTAAATGAGACCGTATGATTCTACACATCAATTTACATAAGAATCAGCATTAATCTTGATATGCATGAAAATACAATAAATGCGCAATTTTCGGGCTTTCAGCACACTCATCTATATTGCTAAAAATCAATTTTAAATGAGACCATATGATTCTACTCATCGATTTACATAAGAATCAGCATTAATATTGATATGCACGAAAATACATTAATGCGCAATTTTCGGGCTTTCAGTACATTCATTTATATTGCTCGGAATCAATTTTAAATGAAACCATATGATTCTACACATCAATTTACATAAGAATCAGCATTAATCTTGATATGCATGAAAATACACTAAATGCGCAATTTTCGGGCTTTCAGTACACTCATTTATATTGCTCAGAAACAATTGAAAATGCGACCGTATGATTCTACACATCAATTTACATAAGAATCAGCATTAATCTTGATATGCATGAAAATACACTAAATGCGCAGTTTTTGAGCTTTCAGTACACTCATTTATATTGATCAGAATAAATTTTAAATGAGACCATATGATTCTACACATCAATTTACATAAGAATCAACATTAATCTTGATATGCATGAAAATACACTAAATGCGCAGTTTTTGATCATTCGGTACACTAATTTATATTGATCAGAATCAATTTTAAATGAGAACATATGATTCTACACATCAATTTACATAAGAATCTGCATTAATCTTGATATGCATGAAAATACAATAAATGAGCAATTTTCGGGCTTTCAGCACATTCATTTATATTGCTCAGAATCAATTTTAAATGAGACCATATTATTCTACACATATGCATGAAAATACACAAAATGCGCAAATTTCGGGCTTTCAGTACACTCATTTATATTGCTCAGAATCAATTTTAAATGAAACCATATGATTCTACACATCAATTTACATAAGAATCAGCATTAATCTTGATATGCATGAAAATACACTAAATGCGCAATTTTCGGGCTTTCAGTACACTCATTCATATTGCTCAGAATCAATTTTAAATGAGACCGTATGATTCTACACATCAATTTACATAAGAATCAGCATTAATCTTGATATGCATGAAAATACACTAAATGCGCAGTTTTTGTCTTTCAGTACTCTCATTTATATTGCTCAGAATCAATTTTAAATGAGACCAAATGATTCTACACATCAATTTACATAAGAATCAGCATTAATCTTGATGTGCATGAAAATACACTAAATGCGCAATTTTCGGGCTTTCAGTACACTCATTTATATTGCACAGAATTTAATTTTAAATGAGAACGTATGATTCTACACATCAATTTACATAAGAATCTGCATTAATCTTGATATGCATGAACATGCACTAAATGCGCAGTTTTTGGTCTTTCAGTACACTCATTTATATTGATCAGAATCAATTTTAAATGAGACCGTATGATTGTACACATCAACTTACATAAGAATCAGCATTAATCTTGATATGCAGGAAAATATACTAAATGCGCAGTTTGTGTCTTTCAGTACTCTCATTTATATTGCTCAGAATCAATTTTAAATGAGACCAAATGATTCTACACATCAATTTACATAAGAATCAGCATTAATCTTGATGTGCATGAAAATACACTAAATGTGCTATTTCGGGTTTCAGTACACTCATTTATATTGCTCAGCAACAATTTTAAATGAGACCATATGATTCTACACATCAATTTACATAAGAATCAGCATTAATCTTGATATGCATGAAAATACACTAAATACGCAATTTTCGGGCTTTCAGTACACTCATTTATATTGCTCAGAATCAATTTTAAATGAAACCATATGATTGTACACATCAATTTACATAAGAATCAGCATTAATCTTGATATGCATGAAAATACACTAAATTCGCAATTTTCGGGCTTTCAGTACACTCATTTATATTGCTCAGAATCAATTTTAAATGTAACCATATGATTGTACACATCAATTTACATAAGATCCAGCATTAATCTTGATATGCATGAAAATACACTAAATGCGCAGTTTTGGACTTTCAGGACACTCATTTACTTATGTAAATTGGTGTGTCGAATCATACGGTCTCATTTAAAATTGATTCTGAGCAATATAAATGAGTGTACTGAAAGCCCGAAAATAGCGCATTTAGTGTATTTTCATGCATATCAAGATTAATGCTGTTTCTTATGTAAATTGATGTGTAGAATCATATGGTTTCATTTAATATTGATTCTGAGCAATATAAATGAGTGTTCTGGTAGACCAAAAACTGCGCATTTAGTGTATATTCATGCATATCAAGATTAATGCTGATTCTTATGTAAACTGATGTGTAGAATCATACGGTCTCATATAAAATTGATTCTGAGCAACATATATGAGTGTACTGAAAGCCCGAAAATTGCGCATTTAGTGAATTTTCATGCATATCAAGATTAATGATGATTATTATGTAAATTGATGTGTAGAATCATATGGTTTCATTTAATATTGATTCTGAGCAATATAAATGAGTGTACTGAAAGCCCGAAAATTGCGCATTAATGTATTTTCATGCATATCAAGATCAATGCTGATTCTTATGTAAATTGATTTGTAGAATCATATGGTTTAATTTGAAATTGATTCTGGGCAATATAAATGAGTGTGCTGAAAGCGCGAAAATTGCTAATTTAGTGTATTTTCATGCATATCAATATTAATGCTGATTCTTATGTAAATTGATGTGTAGAATCATATGGTCTCATTTATAATTGATTCTGAGCAATATAAATGAGTGTACTGAAAGCCCGAAAATTGCGCATTTAGTGTATTTTCATGCATATCAAGATTAATGCTGATTCTTATGTAAATTGATTTGTAGAATCATATGGTTTATTTTAAAATTGATTCTGAGCAATATAAATGAGTGTACTGAAAGCCCGAAAATTGCGCATTTAGTGTATTTTCATGCATATCAAGATTAATGCTGATTCTTATGTAAATTGATGTTTAGAATCATATGGTCTCATTTAAAATTAATTCTGAGCAATATAAATGAGTGTGCTGACATCCCGAAAATTTCGCATTTAGTGTATTTTCATGCATATCAAGATTAATGCTGATTCTTATGTAAATTGATGTGTAGAATCATATGGTCTCATTTACAATTAAATCTGAGCGATATAAATGAGTGTACTGAAAGCCCGAATATTGCGCATTTAGTGTATTTTCATGCATATCAAGCTTAATGCTGATTCTTATGTAAATTGATGTGTAGAATCATATGGTCTCATTCAAAATTGATTCTGATCAATATAAATGACTGTACTGAAAGGCCAAAAACTGCGCATTTAGTGTATTTTCATGCATATCAAGATTAATGCTGATTCTTACGTAAATTGATGTTTCGAATCATACGGTCTCATTTAAAATTGATTCTGAGCAATATAAATGAGGGTCCTGATTGCTCGAAAATTGCGCATTTAGTGCATTTTCATGCATATCAAGATTAATGCTGATTCTTATGTAAATTTATGTGTAGAATCATATGGTTTCATTTAAAATTGATTCTGAGCAATATAAATGAGTGTACTGAAAGCCCGAAAATTGCGCATTTAGTGTATTTTCATGCATATCAAGATTAATGCTGATTCTTACGTAAATTGATGTGTACAATCATATGGTCTCTTTTAAAATTGATTCTGAGCAATATAAATGAGTGTACTGAAAGCCCAAAAATTTCGCATTTAGTGTTTTTTCAGGCATATCAAGATTACTGCTGATTCTTATGTAAATTGATGTGTAGAATCATATGGTCTCATTTCAAATTGATTCTGATCAATATAAATGAGTGTCCTGAAAGTCCAAAACTGCGCATTTAGTGTATTTTCATGCATATCAAGATTAATGCTCATTCTTATGTAAATTGATGTGTACAATCATATGGTTACATTTAAAATTGATTCTGAGCAACATACAACAGTGTACTGAAAGCCCAAAAAGTGTGCATTTAGTGTATTTTCATGCATATCAAGATTAATGCTGATTCTTATGTAAATTGAGGTGTAGAATCATATGGTCTCATTTAAAACTGATTCCGAGCAATATAAATGAGTGTACTGAAAGCCCGAAAATTGCGCATTTAGTGTATTTTCATGCATATCAAAATTAATGCTGATTCTTATGTAAATTGTTGTGGAGAATCATATGGTCTCATTTAAAATTGATTCTGAGCAATATAAATGAGTGTACTGAAAGCCCGGAAATTGCGCATTTAGTTTATTGATGTGTAGAATAATATGGTCTCATTTAAAATTAATTCTGAGCAATATAAATGAGTCTGCTGAAAGCCCGAAAATTTCGCATTTAGTGTATTTTCATGCATATCAAGTTTAATGCTGATTCTTATGTAAATTGATGTGTAGAATCATATGGTCTCATTTAAAATTGATTCTGAGCAATATAAATGAGTGTACTGAAAGCCCGAAAATTGGGCATTTAGTGTATTTTCATGCATATCAAGATTAATGCCGATTCTTATGTACATTGATGTGTAGAATCATATGGTCTCATTTAAAATTGATTCTGATCAATATAAATGACTGTACTGAAAGGCCAAAACTGCGCATTTAGTGAATTTTCATGCATATCAAGATTAATGCTGATTCTTATGTAAATTGATGTTTCGAATCATACGGTCTCATTTAAGATTGATTCTGAGCAATATAAATGCGTGTACTGAAGGACCGAAAATTGCGCATTTAGTGAATTTTCATGCATATCAAGATTAATGCTGATTCTTATGTAAATTGATGTGTAGAATCATATGGTTTCATTTAAAATTGATTCTGGTCAATATAAATGAGTGTTCTTGTAGACCAAAAACTGCGCATTTAGTGTATTTTCATGCATATCAAGATTAATGCTGATTCTTATGTAAACTGATGTGTAGAATCATACGGTCTCATATAAAATTGATTCTGAGCAACATATATGAGTGTACTGAAAGCCCGAATATTGCGCATTTAGTGAATTTTCATGCATATCAAGATCAATGATGATTATTATGTAAATTGATGTGTAGAATCATATGGTTTCATTTAATATTGATTCTGAGCAATATAAATGAGTGTACTGAAAGCCCGAAAATTGCGCATTAATGTATTTTCATGCATATCAAGATTAATGCTGATTCTTATGTAAATTGATTTGTAGAATCATATGGTTTAATTTAAAATTGATTCTGAGCAATATAAATGAGAGTACTGAAAGCCCGAACATTGCGCATTTAGTGTATTTTCATGCATATCAAGATTAATGCTGATTCTTATGTAAATTGATGTGTAGAATCATATGGTCTCATTTATAATTGATTCTGAGCAATATAAATGAGTGTACTGAAAGCCCGAAAATTGCGCATTTAGTGTATTTTCATGCATATCAAGATTAATGCTGATTCATATGTAAATTGATTTGTAGAATCATATGGTTTATTTTAAAATTGATTCTGAGCAATATAAATGAGTGTACTGAAAGCCCGAAAATTGCGCATTTAGTGTATTTTCATGCATATCAAGATTAATGCTGATTCTTATGTAAATTGATGTTTAGAATCATATGATCTCATTTAAAATTAATTCTGAGCAATATAAATGAGTGTGCTGATATCCCGAAAATTTCGCATTTAGTGTATTTTCATGCATATCAAGATTAATGCTGATTCTTATGTAAATTGAAGTGTAGAATCATATGGTCTCATTTACAATTAAATCTGAGCGATATAAATGAGTGTACTGAAAGCCCGAATATTGCGCATTTAGTGTATTTTCATGCATATCAAGCTTAATGCTGATTCTTATGTAAATTGATGTGTAGAATCATATGGTCTCATTCAAAATTGATTCTGATCAATATAAATGACTGTACTGAAAGGCCAAAAACTGCGCATTTAGTGTATTTTCATGCATATCAAGATTAATGCTGATTCTTACGTAAATTGATGTTTCGAATCATACGGTCTCATTTAAAATTGATTCTGAGCAATATAAATGAGGGTCCTGATTGCTCGAAAATTGCGCATTTAGTGCATTTTCATGCATATCAAGATTAATGCTGATTCTTATGTAAATTTATGTGTAGAATCATATGGTTTCATTTAAAATTGATTCTGAGCAATATAAATGAGTGTACTGAAAGCCCGAAAATTGCGCATTTAGTGTATTTTCATGCATATCAAGATTAATGCTGATTCTTACGTAAATTGATGTGTACAATCATATGGTCTCTTTTAAAATTGATTCTGAGCAATATAAATGAGTGTACTGAAAGCCCAAAAATTTCGCATTTAGTGTTTTTTCATGCATATCAAGATTAATGCTGATTCTTATGTAAATTGATGTGTACAATCATATGGTTACATTTAAAATTGATTCTGAGCAACATACAACAGTGTACTGAAAGCCCAAAAATTGTGCATTTAGTGTATTTTCATGCATATCAAGATTAATGCTGATTCTTATGTAAATTGAGGTGTAGAATCATATGGTCTCATTTAAAACTGATTCCGAGCAATATAAATGAATGTACTGAAAGCCCGAAAATTGCGCATTTAGTGTATTTTCATGCATATCAAAATTAATGCTGATTTCTATGTAAATTGCTGTGGAGAATCATATGGTCTCATTTAAAATTGATTCTGAGCAATATAAATGAGTGTACTGAAAGCCCGAAAATTGCGCATTTAGTTTATTGATGTGTAGAATAATATGGTCTCATTTAAAATTAATTCTGAGCAATATAAATGAGTCTGCTGAAAGCCCGAAAATTTCGCATTCAGTGTATTTTCATGCATATCAAGTTTAATGCTGATTCTTATGTAAATTGATGTGTAGAATCATATGGTCTCATTTAAAATTGATTCTGAGCAATATAAATGAGTGTACTGAAAGCCCGAAAATTGGGCATTTAGTGTATTTTCATGCATATCAAGATTAATGCCGATTCTTATGTACATTGATGTGTAGAATCATATGGTCTCATTTAAAATTGATTCTGATCAAAATAAATGACTGTACTGAAAGGCCAAAACTGCGCATTTAGTGAATTTTCATGCATATCAAGATTAATGCTGATTCTTATGTAAATTGATGTTTCGAATCATACGGTCTCATTTAAGATTGATTCTGAGCAATATAAATGCGTGTACTGAAGGCCCGAATATTGCGCATTTAGTGAATTTTCATGCATATCAAGATTAATGCTGATTCTTATGTAAATTGATGTGTAGAATCATATGGTTTCATTTAAAATTGATTCTGAGCAATATTAATGAGTGTACTGAAAGCCCGTAAATTGCGCATTTAGTGCATTTTCATGCATATCAAGATTAATGCTGATTCTTATGTAATTTGATGTGTAGAATCATATGGTTTCATTTAAAATTGATTCCGAGCGATATAAATGAGTGTACTGAAAGCCCGAAAATTGCGCATTTAGTGTATTTTCATGCATATCAAGATTAATGCTGATTCTTATGTAAATTGATGTGTAGAATCATATGGTCTCATTTAAAATTGATTCTGATCAATATAAATGACTGTACTGAAAGACCAAAAACTGCGTATTTAGTGAATTTTCATGCATATCAAGATTAATGCTGATTCTTATGTAAATTGATGTGTAGAATCATATGGTCTCATTTAAAATTGACTCTGAGCAATATAAATGAGTGTACTGAAAGCCCGAAAATTGCGCATTTAGTGTATTTTCATGCATATCAAGATTAATGCAGATTCTTATGTAAATTGATGTGTAGAATCATATGGTCTCATTTAAAATTGATTCTGATCAATATAAATGACTGTACTGCAAGACCAAAAACTGCGCATTTAGTGTATTTTCATGCATATCAAGATTAATGCTGATTCTTATGTAAATTGATGTGTAGAATCATACGGTCTCATTTAAAATTGATTCTGAGCAATATAAATGAGTGTACTGAAAGCCCGAAAATTGCGCATTTAGTGTATTTTCATGCATATCAAGATTAATGCTGATTCTTATGTAAATTGATGTGTAGTATCATATGGTATCATGTAAAATTGATTCTGATCAATATAAATGAGTGTACTGAATGATCAAAAACTGCGCATTTAGTGTATTTTCATGCATATCAAGATTAATGCTGATTCTTATGTAAATTGATGTGTAGAATCATACGGTCTCATTTAAAATTGATTCTGAGCAACATAAATGAGTGTACTGATAGCCCGAAAATTGCGCATTTAGTGTATTTTCATGCATATCAAGATTAATGCTGATTCTTATGTAAATTGATGTCTAGTATCATATGGTATCATGTAAAATTGATTCTGATCAATATAAATGAGTGTACTGAATGATCAAAAACTGCGCATTTAGTGTATTTTCATGCATATCAAGATTAATGCTGATTCTTATGTAAATTGATGTGTAGAATCATACGGTCTCATTTAAAATTGATTCTGAGCAACATAAATGAGTGTACTGATAGCGCGAAAATTCCGCATTTAGTGTATTTTCATGCACATCAAGATTAATGCTGATTCTTATGTAAATTGATGTGTAGAATCATACGGTCTCATTTAAAATTGATTCTGAGCAATATAAATGAGTGTACTGAAAGCCCGAAAATTGCGCATTTAGTGTATTTTCATGCATATCAAGATTAATGCTGAGTCTTATGTAAATTGATGTTTAGAATCATACGGTCTCATTTAAAATTGATTCTGAGCAATATAAATGAGTGTACTGATAGCACGAAAATTGCGCATTTATTGTATTTTCATGCATATCAAGATTAATGCTGATTCTTATGTAAATTGATGTGTAGAATCATATGGTTTCATTTGAAATTTATTCTGATCAATATAAATGAGTGTACTGAAAGGCCAAAAACTGCGCATTTAGTGTATTTTCATGCATATCTAGATTAATGTTGATTTTTATGTAAATTGATGTGTAGAATCATATGGTCTCATTTAAATTGATTCTGATCAATACAAATGGGTGTACTGAAAGATCAAAAACTGCGCATTTAGTGTATTTTCATGCATATCAAGATTAATGCTGATTCTTATGTAAATTGATGTGTAGAATCATACGGTATCATTTAAAATTGATTCTGAGCTATATAAATGAGTGTACTGAAAGCCCGAAAATTGCGCATTTAGTGTATTTTCATGCATATCAAGATTAATGCTGATTCTTATGTAAATTGATGTGTAGAATCATATGGTTTCATTTAAAATTGATTCTGAGCAATATAAATGAGTGTACTGAAACCCGAAAATTGCGCATTTAGTGTATTTTCATGCATATCAAGATTAATGCTGATTCTTATGTAAATTGATGTGTAGAATCATATGGTATCATTTAAAATTGATTCTGATCAATATAAATGAGTGTACTGAATGATCAAAAACTGCGCATTTAGTGTATTTTCATGCATATCTAGGTTAATGTTGATTTTTATGTAAATTGATGTGTAGAATCATATGGTCTCATTTAAATTGATTCTGATCAATACAAATGAGTGTACTGAAAATCAAAAACTGCGCATTTAGTATATTTTCATGCATATCAAGAATAATGCTGATTCTTATGTAAATTGATGTGTAGAATCATATGGTCTCATTTCACATTGATTTTGAGCGATATAAATGAGTGTACTTGAAAGCCGGAAAATTGCGCATTTAGTGTATTTTCATGCATATCAAGTTTAATGCTGATTCTTATGTAAATTGATGTGTAGAATCATATGGTTTCATTTAAAATTGATTCTGAGCAATATAAATGAATGTTCTGAAAGCCCGAAAATTGCGCATTTAGTGTATTTTCATGCATATCAAGATTAATGCTGATTCTTATGTAAATTGATGTGTAGAATCATATGGTCTCATTTAAAATTGATTCTGAGCAATATAAATGAGTGTACTGAAAGCCCGAAAATTGCACATTTAGTGTATTTTCATGCATATCAAGATTAATGCTGATTCTTATGTAAATTGATGTGTAGAATCATACGGTCTCATTTAAAATTGATTCTGAGCAATATAAATGAGTGTACTGAAAGCCCGAAAATTGCACATTTAGTGTATTTTCATGCATATCAAGATTAATGCTGATTCTTATGTAAATTGATGTGTAGAATCATATGGTATCATGTAAAATTGATTCTGATCAATATAAATGAGTGTACTGAATGATCAAAAACTGCGCATTTACTGTATTTTCATGCATATCAAGATTAATGCTGATTCTTATGTAAATTGGTGTGTAGAATCATACGGTCTCATATAAATTGATTCTGAGCAATATAAATGAGTGTACTGATAGCCCGAATATTGCGCATTTAGTGTATTTTCATGCATATCAAGATTAATGCTGATTTTTATGTAAATTGATGTGTAGAATCATATGGTTTCATTAGAAATTTATTCTGATCAATATAAATGAGTGTACGGAAAGGCCAAAAACTGCGCATTTAGTGTATTTTCATGCATATCTAGATTAATGTTGATTTTTATGTAAATTGATGTGTAGAATCATATGGTCTCATTTAAATTGATTCTGATCAATACAAATGAGTGTACTGAAAGATCAAAAACTGCGCATTTAGTGTATTTTCATGCATATCAAGATTAATGCTGATTCTTATGTAAATTGATGAGTAGAATCATATGGTCTCATTTAAAATTGATTTTGAGCAATATAAATGAGTGTGCTGAAAGCCTGAATATTGCGCATTTAGTGTATTTTCATGCACATCAAGATTAATGCTGATTCTTATGTAAATTGATGTGTAGAATCATACGGTCTCATTTAAAATTTATTCTGAGCAATATAAATTAGTGTACTGAAAGCCCGAAAATTGCGCATTTAGTGTATTTTCATGCATATCAAGATTAATGCTGATTCTTATTTAAATTGATGTGTAGAATCATATGGTCTCATTTAAAATTGATTCTGAGCAATATAAATGACTGTACTGCAAGACCAAAAACAGCGCATTTAGTGTATTTTCATGCATATCAAGATTAATGCTGATTCTTATGTAAATTGATGTGTAGAATCATACGGTCTCATTTAAAATTGATTCTGAGCAATATAAATGAGTGTACTGAAAGCCCGAAAATTGCACATTTAGTGTATTTTCATGCATATCAAGATTAATGCTGATTCTTATGTAAATTGATGTGTAGAACCATATGGTATCATGTAAAATTGATTCTGATCAATATAAATGAGTGTACTGAATGATCAAAAACTGCGCATTTAGTGTATTTTCATGCATATCAAGATTAATGCTGATTCTTATGTAAATTGATGTTTAGAATCATACGGTCTCATTTAAAATTGATTCTGAGCAATATAAATGAGTGTATTGGTAGCCCGAATATTGCGCATTTAGTGTATTTTCATGCATATCAAGATTAATGCTGATTTTTATGTAAATTGATGTGTAGAATCATATGGTTTCATTTGAAATTTATTCTGATCAATATAAATGAGTGTACTGAAAGGCCAAAAACTGCGCATTTAGTGTATTTTCATGCATATCTAGATTAATGTTGATTTTTATGTAAATTGATGTGTAGAATCATATGGTCTCATATAAATTGATTCTGATCAATACAAATGAGTGTACTGAAAGATCAAAAACTGCGCATTTAGTGTATTTTCATGCATATCAAGATTAATGCTGATTCTTATGTAAATTGATGAGTAGAATCATATGGTCTCATTTAAAATTGATTTTGAGCAATATAAATGAGTGTGCTGAAAGCCCGAATATTGCGCATTTAGTGTATTTTCATGCACATCAAGATTAATGCTGATTCTTATGTAAATTGATGTGTAGAATCATACGGTCTCATTTAAAATTTATTCTGAGCAATATAAATTAGTGTACTGAAAGCCCGAAAATTGCGCATTTAGTGTATTTTCATGCATATCAAGATTAATGCTGATTCTTATTTAAATTGATGTGTAGAATCATATGGTCTCATTTAAAATTGATTCTGATCAACATAAATGTGTGTACTGAAAGACCAAAAACTGCGTATTTAGTGTATTTTCATGCATATCAAGATTAATGCTGATTCTTATGTAAATTGTTGTGTAGAATCATACGGTCTTATTTAAAATTGATTCTGAGCAATATAAATGAGTGTACTGAATGCCCGAAAATTGCACATTTAGTGTATTTTCATGCATATCAAGATTAATGCAGATTCTTATGTAAATTGATGTGTAGAATCATATGGTATCATGTAAAATTGATTCTGATCAATATAAATGGGGGTACTGAATGATCAAAAACTGCGCATTTAGTGTATTTTCATGCATATCAAGATTAATGCTGATTCTTATGTAAATTGATGTGTAGAATCATACGGTCTTATTTAAAATTGATTCTGAGCAATATAAATGAGTGTATTGATAGCCCGAAAATTGCGCATTTAGTGTATTTTCATGCTATCAAGATTAATGCTGATTCTTATGTAAATTGATGTGTAGAAACATATGGTCTCATTTAAATTGATTCTGATCAATACAAATGAGTGTACTGAAAGATCAAAAACTGCGCATTTAGTGTATTTTCATGCATATCAAGATTAACGCTGATTCTTATGTAAATTGATGAGTAGAATCATATGGTCTCATTTGAAATTGATTTTGAGCAATATAAATGAGTGTGCTGAAAGCCCGAATATTGCGCATTTAGTGTATTTTCATGCACATGAAGATTAATGCTGATTCTTATGTAAATTGATGTGTAGAATCATACGGTCTCATTTAAAATTTATTCTGAGCAATATAAATTAGTGTACTGAAAGCCCGAAAATTGCGCATTTAGTGTATTTTCATGCATATCAAGATTAATGCTGATTCTTATTTAAATTGATGTGTAGAATCATATGGTCTCATTTAAAATTGATTCTGATCAACATAAATGAGTGTACTGAAAGCCCGAAAATTGCGCATTAATATATTTTCATGCATACCAAGATTAATGCTGATTCTTATGTAAATTGATGTGTAGAATCATAGGGTCTCATTTAAAATTGATTCTGAGCAACATAAATGAGTGTCCTGCAAGCCCGAAAATTGCGCATTTAGTGTATTTTCATGCATATCAAGATTAATGTTGATTCTTATGTAAATTGATGTGTAGTATCATATGGTCTCATTTAAAATTGATTCTGAGCAATATAAATGAGTGTACTGATAGCACGAAAATTGCGCATTTATTGTATTTTCATGCATATCAAGATTAATGCTGATTCTTATGTAAATTGATGTGTAGAATCATATGGTTTCATTTGAAATTTATTCTGATCAATATAAATGAGTGTAATGAAAGGCCAAAAACTGCGCATTTAGTGTATTTTCATGCATATCTAGATTAATGTTGATTTTTATGTAAATTGATGTGTAGAATCATATGGTCTCATTTAATTTGATTCTGATCAATACAAATGAGTGTACTGAAAGATCAAAAACTGCGTATTTAGTGTATTTTCATGCATATCAAGATTAATGCTGATTCTTATGTAAATTGATGTGTAGAATCATACGGTATCATTTAAAATTGATTCTGAGCTATATAAATGAGTGTACTGAAAGCCCGAAAATTGCGCATTTAGTGTATTTTCATGCATATCAAGATTAATGCTGATTCTTATGTAAATTGATGTGTAGAATCATATGGTTTCATTTAAAATTGATTCTGAGCAATGAAAAAGAGTATACTGAAACCCGAAAATTGCGCATTTAGTGTATTTTCATGCATATCAAGATTAATGCTGATTCTTATGTAAATTGATGTGTAGAATCATATGGTATCATTTAAAATTGATTCTGATCAATATAAATGAGTGTACTGAATGATCAAAAACTGCGCATTTAGTGTATTTTCATGCATATCTAGGTTAATGTTGATTTTTATGTAAATTGATGTGTAGAATCCTATGGTCTCATTTAAATTGATTCTGATCAATACAAATGAGTGTACTGAAAGATCAAAAACTGCGCATTTAGTATATTTTCATGCATATCAAGATTAATGCTGATTCTTATGTAAATTGATGTGTAGAATCATACGGTATGATTTAAAACTGATTCTAAGCAATATAAATGAGTGTACTGAAAGCCCGAAAATTGCGCATTTAGTGTATTTTCATGCATATCAAGATTAATGCTGATTCTTATGTAAATTGATGTGTAGAATCATATGGTCTCATTTCACATTGATTTTGAGCGATATAAATGAGTGTACTTGAAAGCCAGAAAATTGCGCATTTAGTGTATTTTCATGCATATCAAGTTTAATGCTGATTCTTATGTAAATTGATGTGTAGAATCATATGGTTTCATTTAAAATTGATTCTGAGCAATATAAATGAATGTTCTGAAAGCCCGAAAATTGCGCATTTAGTGTATTTTCATGCATATCAAGATTAATGCTGATTCTTATGTAAATCGATGAGTAGAATCATATGGTCTCATTTAAAATTGATTTTGAGCAAAATAAATGAGTGTGCTGAAAGCCCGAATATTGCGCATTTAGTGTATTTTCATGCACATCAAGATTAATGCTGATTCTTATGTAAATTGATGTGTAGAATCATACGGTCTCATTTAAAATTGATTCTGAGCAATATAAATGAGTGTACTGAAAGCCCGAAAATTGCGCATTTAGTGTATTTTCATGCATATCAAGATTAATGCAGATTCTTATTTAAATTGATGTGAAGAATCATATGGTCTCATTTAAAATTGATTCTGATCAACATAAATGTGTGTACTGAAAGACCAAAAATTGCGTATTTAGTGTATTTTCATGCATATCAAGATTAATGCTGATTCTTATGTAAATTGATGTGTAGAATCATACGGTCTCATTTAAAATTGATTCTGAGCAATATAAATGAGTGTACTGAAAGCCCGAAAATTGCACATTTAGTGTATTTTCATGCATATCAAGATTAATGCTGATTCTTATGTAAATTGATGTGTAGAATCATATGGTATCATGTAAAATTGATTCTGATCAATATAAATGAGTGTACTGAATGATCAAAAACTGCGCATTTAGTGTATTTTCATGCATATCAAGATTAATGCTGATTCTTATGTAAATTGATGTGTAGAATCATACGGTCTCATTTAAAATTGATTCTGAGCAATATAAATGAGTGTACTGAAAGCCCGAAAATTGCACATTTAGTGTATTTTCATGCATATCAAGATTAATGCTGATTCTTATGTAAATTGATGTGTAGAATCATATGGTATCATTTCAAATTGATTCTGATCAATATAAATGAGTGTACTGAATGATCAAAAACTGCGCATTTAGTGTATTTTCATGCATATCAAGATTAATGCTGATTCTTATGTAAATTGATGTGTAGAATCATACGGTCTCATTTAAAATTGATTCTGAGCAATATAAATGAGTGTGTTGATAGCCCGAAAATTGCGCATTTAGTGTATTTTCATGCATATCAAGATTAATGCTGATTTTTATGTAAATTGATGTGTAGAATCATATGGTTTCATTTGAAATTTATGCTGATCAATATAAATGAGTGTACTGAAAGGCCAAAAACTGCGCATTTGGTGTATTTTCATGCATATCTAGATTAATGTTGATTTTTATGTAAATTGATGTGTAGAATCATATGGTCTCATTTAAATTGATTCTGATCAATACAAATGAGTGTACTGAAAGATCAAAAACTGCGCATTTAGTGTATTTTCATGCATATCAAGATTAATACAGATTCTTATGTAAATTGATGAGTAGAATCATATGGTCTCATTTAAAATTGATTTTGAGCAATATAAATGAGAGTGCTGAAAGCCCGAATATTGCGCATTTAGTGTATTTTCATGCACATCAAGATTAATGCTGATTCTTATGTAAATTGATGTGTAGAATCTTACGGTCTCATTTAAAATTTATTCTGAGCAATATAATTTAGTGTACTGAAAGCCCGAAAATTGCGCATTTAGTGTATTTTCATGCATATCAAGATTAATGCTGATTCTTATTTAAATTGATGTGTAGAATCATATGGTCTCATTTAAATTTGATTCTGATCAACATAAATGAGTGTACTGAAAGCCCGAAAATTGCGCATTAATATATTTTCATGCATACCAAGATTAATGCTGATTCTTATGTAAATTGATGTGTAGAATCATACGGTCTCATTTAAAATTGATTCTGAGCAACATAAATGAGTGTACTGAAAGCCCGAAAATTGCGCATTTAGCGTATTTTCATGCATATCAAGATTAATGTTGATTCTTATGTAAATTGATGTGTAGTATCATATGGTCTCTTTTAAAATTGATTCGGATCAATATAAATGAGTGTACTGAATGATCAAAAACAGCGCATTTAGTGTATTTTCATGCATATCAAGATTAATGCTGATTCTTATGTAAATTGATGTGTAGAATCATACGGTCTCATTTAAAATTGATTCTGAGCAATATAAATGAGTGTATTGATAGCCCGAAAATTGCGCATTTAATGTATTTTCATGCATATCAAGATTAATGCTGATTCTTATGTAAATTGATGTGTAGAATCATATGGTTTCATTTGAAATTGTTTCTGATCAATATAAATGAGTGTACTGAAAGGCCAGAAACTGCGCATTTAGTGTATTTTCAGGCATATCAAGATTAATGCTGATTCTTATGTGAATTGATGTGTAGAATCATACGGTATCATTTAAAATTGATTCTGAGCAATATAAATGAGTGTACTGAAAGATCAAAAACTGCGCATTTAGTGTATTTTCATGCATATCAAGATTAATGCTGATTCTTATGTAAATTGATGAGTAGAATCATATGGTCTCATTTAAAATCGATTTTGAGCAATATAAATGAGTGTACTGATAGCCCGAAAATTGCGCATTTACTGTATTTTCATGCATATCAAGATTAATGCTGATTCTTATGTAAATTGATGTGTAGAATCTTACGGTCTCATTTAAAATTTATTCTGAGCAATATAATTTAGTGTACTGAAAGCCCGAAAATTGCGCATTTAGTGTATTTTCATGCATATCAAGATTAATGCTGATTCTTATTTAAATTGATGTGTAGAATCATAAGGTCTCATTTAAAATTGATTCTGATCAACATAAATGAGTGTACTGAAAGCCCGAAAATTGCGCATTAATATATTTTCATGCATACCAAGATTAATGCTGATTCTTATGTAAATTGATGTGTAGAATCATACGGTCTCATTTAAAATTGATTCTGAGCAACATAAATGAGTGTACTGAAAGCCCGAAAATTGCGCATTTAGTGTATTTTCATGCATATCAAGATTAATGTTGATTCTTATGTAAATTGATGTGTAGTATCATATGGTCTCTTTTAAAATTGATTCGGATCAATATAAATGAGTGTACTGAATGATCAAAAACAGCGCATTTAGTGTATTTTCATGCATATCAAGATTAATGCTGATTCTTATGTAAATTGATGTGTAGAATCATACGGTCTCATTTAAAATTGATTCTGAGCAATATAAATGAGTGTATTGATAGCCCGAAAATTGCGCATTTAGTGTATTTTCATGCATATCAAGATTAATGCTGATTCTTATGTAAATTGATGTGTAGAATCATATGGTCTCATTTGAAATTGATTCTGATCAATATAAATGAGTGTACTGAAAGGCCAGAAACTGCGCATTTAGTGTATTTTCATGCATATCAAGATTAATGCTGATTCTTATGTGAATTGATGTGTAGAATCATACGGTATCATTAAAATTGATTTTGAGCAATATAAATGAGTGTACTGATAGCCCGAAAATTGCGCATTTACTGTATTTTCATGCATATCAAGATTAATGCTGATTCTTATGTAAATTGATGTGTAGAATCATATGGTCTCATTTAAATTGATTCTGATCAATACAAATGAGTGTACTGAAAGATCAAAAACTGCGCATTTAGTGTATTTACATGCATATCAAGTTTAATGCTGATTCTTATGTAAATTGATGAGTAGAATCATATGGTCTCATTTAAAATTGATTTTGAGCAATATAAATGAGTGTGCTGAAAGCCCGAATATTGCGCATTTAGTGTATTTTCATGCACATCAAGATTAATGCAGATTCTTATGTAAATTGATGTGTAGAATCATACGGTCTCATTTAAAATTTATTCTGGGCAATATAAATTAGTGTACTGAAAGCCCGAAAATTGCGCATTTAGTGTATTTTCATGCATATCAAGATTAATGCTGATTCTTATGTAAATTGATGTGTAGAATCATATGGTATCATGTAAAATTGATTCTGATCAATATAAATGAGTGTACTGAATGATCAAAAACTGCGCATTTAGTGTATTTTCATGCATATCAAGATTAATGCTGATTCTTATGTAAATTGATGTGTAGAATCATACGGTCTCATTTAAAATTGATTCTGAGCAATATAAATGAGTGTGTTGATAGCCCGAAAATTGCGCATTTACTGTATTTTCATGCATATCAAGATTAATGCTGATTTTTATGTAAATTGATGTGTAGAATCATATGGTTTCATTTGAAATTTATTCTGATCAATATAAATGAGTGTACTGAAAGGCCAAAAACTGCGCATTTAGTGTATTTTCATGCATATCTAGATTAATGTTGATTTTTATGTAAATTGATGTGTAGAATCATATGGTCTCATTTAAATTGATTCTGATCAATACAAATGAGTGTACTGAAAGATCAAAAACTGCGCATTTAGTGTATTTTCATGCATATCAAGATTAATGCTGATTCTTATGTAAATTGATGAGTAGAATCATATGGTCTCATTTAAAATTGATTTTGAGCAATATAAATGAGTGTGCTGAAAGCCCGAATATTGCGCATTTAGTGTATTTTCATGCACATCAAGATTAATGCTGATTCTTATATAAATTGATGTGTAGAATCATACGGTCTCATTTAAAATTTATTCTGAGCAATATAAATTAGTGTACTGAAAGCCCGAAAATTGCGCATTTAGTGTATTTTCATGCATATCAAGATTAATGCTGATTCTTATTTAAATTGATGTGTAGAATCATATGGTCTCATTTAAAATTGATTCTGATCAACATAAATGAGTGTACTGAAAGCCCGAAAATTGCGCATTAATATATTTTCATGCATACCAAGATTAATGCTGATTCTTATGTAAATTGATGTGTAGAATCATACGGTCTCATTTAAAATTGATTCTGAGCAACATAAATGAGTGTACTGAAAGCCCGAAAATTGCGCATTTAGTGTATTTTCATGCATATCAAGATTAATGTTGATTCTTATGTAAATTGATGTGTAGTATCATATGGTCTCTTTTAAAATTGATTCGGATCAATATAAATGAGTGTACTGAATGATCAAAAACTGCGCATTTAGTGTATTTTCATGCATATCAAGATTAATGCTGATTCTTATGTAAATTGATGTGTAGAATCATACGGTCTCATTTAAAATTGATTCTGAGCAATATAAATGAGTGTATTGATAGCCCGAAAATTGCGCATTTAGTGTATTTTCATGCATATCAGGATTAATGCTGATTCTTATGTAAATTGATGTGTAGAATCATATGGTTTCATTTGAAATTGATTCTGATCAATATAAATGAGTGTACTGAAAGGCCAGAAACTGCGCATTTAGTGTATTTTCATGCATATCAAGATTAATGCTGATTCTTATGTAAATTGATGTGTAGAATCATACGGTATCATTTAAAACTTGATTCTGAGCTATATAAATGAGTGTATGATAGCCCGAAAATTGCGCATTTACTGTATTTTCATGCATATCAAGATTAATGCTGATTCTTATGTAAATTGATGTGTAGAATCATATGGTCTCATTTAAAATTGATTCTGAGCAATATAAATGAATGTGCTGAAAGCCCGAAAATTGCGCATTTAGTGTATTTTCATGCATATCAAGATTAATGTTGATTCTTATGTAAATCGATGAGTAGAATCATATGGTCTCATTTAAAATTGATTTTGAGCAATATAAATGAGTGTGCTGAAAGCCCGAATATTGCGCATTTAGTGTATTTTCATGCACATCAAGATTAATGCTGATTCTTATGTAAATTGATGTGTAGAATCATACGGCCTCATTTAAAATTGATTCTGAGCAATATAAATGAGTGTACTGAATGCCCGAAAATTGCGCATTTAGTGTATTTTCATGCATATCAAGATTAATGCAGATTCTTATGTAAATTGATGTGTAGAATCATACGTTCTCATTTAAAATTAATTTCTGTGCAATATAAATGAGTGTACTGAAATCCCGAAAATTGCGCATTTAGTGTATTTTCATGCATATCAAGATTAATTCTGATTCTTATGTAAATTGATGTGTAGAATCATATGGTCTCATTTCAGATTGATTTTGAGCGATATAAATGAGTGTACTTGAAAGCCCGAAAATTGCGCATTTAGTGTATTTTCATGCATATCAAGTTTAATGCTGATTCTTATGTAAATGGATGAGTAGAATCATATGGTGTCATTTAAAATTGATTCTGAGCAATATGAATGAGTGTACTGAAAGCCCGAAAATTGCGCATTTAGTGTATTTTCATGCATATCAAGATTAATGCTGATTCTTATGTAAATTGATGTGTAGAATCATATGGTTTCATTTAAAATTGATTCTGAGCAATATAAATGAATGTACTGAAAGCCCGAAAATTGCGCATTTAGTGTATCTTCATGCATATCAAGATTAATGCTGATTCTTATGTAAATGGATGAGTAGAATCATATGGTCTCATTTAAAATTGATTTTGAGCAGTATAAATGAGTGTGCTGAAAGCCTGAATATTGCGCATTTAGTGTATTTTCATGCACATCAAGATTAATGCTGATTCTTATGTAAATTGATGTGTAGAATCATACGGTCTCATTTAAAATTGATTCTGAGCAATATAAATGAGTGTACTGAAACCCCGAAAATTGCGCATTTAGTGTACTTTCATGCATATCAAGATTAATGCTGATTCTTATGTAAATTGATGTGTAGAATCATATGGTCTCAGTTAAAATTGATTCTGATCAACATAAATGTGTGTACTGAAAGACCAAAAACTGCGCATTTAGGGTACTTTCATGCATATCAAGATTAATGCTGATTCTTATGTAAATTGATGTGTAGAATCATATGGTCTCATTTCACATTGATTTTGAGCGATATAAATGATTGTACTGAAAGCCCGAAAATTGCGCATTTAGTGTATTTTCATGCATATCAAGTTTAATGCTGATTCTTATGTAAATTAATGTGTAGAATCATATGGTCTCATTTAAAATTGATTCTGAACTATATAAATGAGTGTACTGAAAGCCCGAAAATTGCGCATTTAGTGTATTTTCATGCATATCAAGATTAATGCTGATTCTTACGTAAATGGATGAGTAGAATCATATGGTCTCATTTAAAATTGATTTTGAGCAATATAAATGAGTGTGCTGAAAGCCCGAATATTGCGCATTTAGTGTATTTTCATGCACATCAAGATTAATGTTGATTCTCATGTAAATTGATGTGTAGAATCATACGGTCTCATTTAAAATTGATTCTGATCAACATAAATGTGTGTACTGAAAGACCAAAAACTGCGCATTTAGGGTATTTTCATGCATATCAAGATTAATGCTGATTCTTATGTAAATTGATGTGTAGAATCATATGGTTTCATTTAAAATTGATTCTGAGCAATATAAATGAATGTACTGAAAGCCCGAAAATTGCGCATTTAGTGTATTTTCATGCATATCAAGATTAATGCTGATTCTTATGTAAATTGATGTGTAGAATCTTATGGTCTCATTTGAAATTGCTTCTGGGCAATATAAATGAATGTACTGAAAGCCCGAAAATTGCGCATTTAGTGTATTTTCATGCATATCAAGATTAATGCTGATTCTTATGTAAATGGATGAGTAGAATCATATGGTCTCATTTAAAATTGATTCTGAGCAAGATAAATGAGTGTACTGAAAGCCCGAAAATTGCGCATTTGGTGTATTTTCATGCATATCAAGATTAATGCTGATTCTTATGTAAATTGATGTGTAGAATCATATGGTTTCATTTAAAATTGATTCTGAGCAATATAAATGAATGTACTGAAAGCCCGAAAATTGCGCATTTAGTGTATTTTCATGCATATCAAGATTAATGCTGATTCTTACGTAAATGGATGAGTAGAATCATATGGTCTCATTTAAAATTTATTTTGAGCAATATAAATGAGTGTGCTGAAAGCCCGAATATTGCGCATTTAGTGTATTTTCATGCACATCAAGATTAATGCTGATTCTCATGTAAATTGATGTGTAGAATCATACGGTCTCATTTAAAATTGATTCTGATCAACATAAATGTGTGTATTGAAAGACCAAAAACTGCGCATTTAGGGTATTTTCATGCATATCAAGATTAATGCTGATTCTTATGTAAATTGATGTGTAGAATCATATGGTTTCATTTAAAATTGATTCTGAGCAATATAAATGAGTGTACTGAAAGCCCGAAAATTGCGCATTTAGTGTATTTTCATGCATATCAAGATTAATGCTGATTCTTATGTAAATTGATGTGTAGAATCTTATGGTCTCATTTGAAATTGCTTCTGGGCAATATAAATGAATGTACTGAAAGCCCGAAAATTGCGCATTTAGTGTATTTTCATGCATATCAAGATTGATGCTGATTCTTATGTAAATGGATGAGTAGAATCATACGGTCTCATTTAAAATTGATTCTGAGGAAGATAAATGAGTGTACTGAAGGCCCGAAAATTGCGCATTTGGCGTATTTTCATGCATATCAAGATTATTGCTGATTCTTATGTAAATTGATGTGTAGAATCATATGGTTTCATTTAAAATTGATTCTGAGCAATATAAATGAATGTACTGAAACCCCGAAAATTGCGCATTTAGTTTATTTTCATGCATATCAAGATTAATGCTGATTCTTATGTAAATGGATGAGTAGAATCATATGGTCTCATTTAAAATTGATTTTGAGCAATATAAATGAGTGTGCTGAAAGCCCGAAAATTGCGCATTTAGTTTATTTTCATGCACATCAAGATTAATGCTGATTCTTATGTAAATTGATGTGTAGAATCATACGGTCTCATTTAAAATTGATTCTGAGCAATATAAATGAGTGTACTGAAAGCCCGAAAATTGCGCATTTAGTGTATTTTCATGCATATCAAGATTAATGCTGATTCTTATGTAAATTGATGTGTAGAATCATATGGTCTCATTTAAAATTGATTCTGATCAACATAAATGTGTGTACTGAAAGACCAAAACTGCGCATTTAGGGAATTTTCATGCATATCAAGATTAATGCTGATTCTTATGTAAATTGATGTGTAGAATCATATGGTTTCATTTAAAATTGATTCTGAGCAATATAAATGTGTGTACTGAAAGCCCGAAAATTGCGCATTTAGTGTATTTTCATGCATATCAAGATTAATGCTGATTCTTATGTAAATTGATATGTATAATCATATGGTCTCATTTAAAATTGATTCTGAGCAATATAAATGAGTGTACTGAAAGCCCGAAAATTGCGCATTTAGTGTATTTTCATGCATATCAAGATTAATGCTGATTCTTATGTAAATTGATGTGTGGAATCATATGGTCTCATTTAAAATTGATTTTGAGCAATATAAATGAGTGTGCTGAAAGCCCGAATATTGCGCATTTAGTGTATTTTCATGCACATCAAGATTAATGCTGATTCTTATGTAAATTGATGTGTAGAATCATACGGTCTCATTTAAAATAGATTCTGAGCAATATAAATGAGTGTACTGAAAGCCCGACAATTGCGCATTTATTGTATTTTCATGCATATCAAGATTAATGCTGATTCTTATGTAAATTGTTGTGTAGAATCATATGGTCTCATTTAAAATTGATTCTGAGCAATATAAATGAGTGTACTGAAACACGAAAATTGCGCATTTAGTGTATTTTCATGCATATCAAGATTAATGCTGATTCTTATGTAAATTGATGTGTAGAATCATATGGTCTCATTTCTCATTGATTTTGAGCGATATAAATGAGTGTACTTGAAAGCCCGAAAATTGCGCATTTAGTGTATTTTCATGCATATCAAGTTTAATGCTGAATCTTATGTAAATTAATGTGTAGAATCATATGGTCTCATTTAAAATTGATTCGGAACAATATAAATGAGTGTACTGAAAGCCCGAAAATTGCGCATTTAGTGTATTTTCATGCATATCAAGATTAATGAAGATTCTGATTAAATTGATGTGTAGAATCATACGTTCTCATTTAAAATTAATTTCTGTGCAATATAAATGTGTGTACTGAAAGCCCGAAAATTGCGCATTTAGTGTATTTTCATGCATATCAAGATTAATGCTGATTCTTATGTAAATTGATTTGTAGAATCATATGGTTTAATTGAAAATTGATTCTGAGCAATATAAATGAGTGTACTGAAAGCCCGAAAATTGCGCATTTAGTGTATTTTCATGCATATCAAGATTAATGCTGATTCTTATGTAAATTGATGTGTAGAATCACATGGTCTCATTTGAAATTGCTTCTGGGCAATATAAATGAGTGTGCTGAAAGCCCGAAAATTGCGAATTTAGTGTATATTCATGCACATCAAGATTAATGCTGATTCTTATGTAAATTGATGTGTAGAATCATACGGTCTCATTTGAAATTGATTCTGATCAATATAAATGAGTGTACTGATAGACCAAAAACTGCGCATTAATGTATTTTCATGCATATGAAGATTAATGCTGATTCTTATGTAAATTGATGTGTAGAATCATACGGTCTCATTTAAAATTGATTCTGAGCAATATAATATGAGTGTACTGAAAGCCCGAAAATTGCGCATTTAGTGTATTTTCATGCATATCAAGATTAATGCTGATTCTTATGTAAATTGATGTGTAGAATCATATGGTTTCATTTAAATTGATTCTGATCAATATAAATGAGTGTACTGAAAGACCAAAAACTGCGCATTTAGTGTATTTTCATGCATATCAAGATTAATGCTGATGCTTATGTATATTGATGTGTAGAATCATATGGTCTCTTTTAAAATTGATTCTGATCAATATAAATGAGTGTACTGAAAGATCAAAAACTGCGCATTTAGTGTATTTTCATGCATATCAAAATTAATGCTGATTCTTATGTAAATTGATGTGTAGAATCATACGGTCTCATTTAAAATTGATTCTGAGCAATATAAATGAGCGTACTGAAAGCCCGAAAATTGCGCATTTAGTGTATTTTCATGCATATCAAGATTAATGATGATTCTTATGAAAATTGATGTGTAGAATCATATGGTTTCATTTAAAATTGATTCTGAGCAATATAAATGAATGTACTGAAACACGAAAATTGCGCATTTAGTGTATTTTCATGCATATCAAGATTAATGCTGATTCTTATGTAAATGGATGTGTAGAATCATATGGTCTCATTTATAATTGATTTTGAGCAATATAAATGAGTGTGCTGAAAGCCTGAATATTGCGCATTTAGTGTTTTTTCATGCACATCAAGATTAATGCTGATTCTTATGTAAATTGATGTGTAGAATCATACGGTCTCATTTAAAATTGATTCTGAGCAATATAAATGAGTGTACTGACAGCCCGAAAATTGCGCATTTAGTGTATTTTCATGCATATCAAGATTAATGCTGATTCTTATGTAAATTGATGTGTAGAATCATATGGTATCATTTCACATTGATTTTGAGCGATATAAATGAGTGTACTTGAAATCCGAAAATTTCGCATTTAGTGTATTTTCATGCATATCAAGTTTAATCCTGATTCTTATGTAAATTAATGTGTAGAATCATATGGTCTCATTTAAAATTGATTCTGAACAATATAAATGAGTGTACTGAAAGCTCGAAAATTGCGCATTTAGTGTATTTTCATGCATATCAAGATTAATGCAGATTCTTATGTAAATTGATGAGCAGAATCATATGGTTTCATTTAAAATTTATTCTGAGCAATATAAATGAGTGTACTGAGAGCCCGAAAATTGTGCATTTAGTGTATTTTCATGCACATCAAGTCCAATGCTGATTCTTATGTAAATTGATGTGTAGAATCATATGGTCTCATTTAAAATTGATTCTGAACAATATAAATGAGTGTACTGAAAGCCCAAAAACTGCGCATTTAGTGTATTTTCATGCATATCAAGATTAATGCTGATTCTTATGTAAATTGATGTGTAGAATCATATGGTCTCATTTAAAATTGATTCTGATCAATATAAATGAGTGTACTGAATGATCAAAAACTGCGCATTTAGTGTATTTTCATGCATAACAAGATTAATGCAGATTCTTATGTAAATTGATTTGTAGAATCATACGGTCTCATTTAAAATTTATTCTGAGCAATATAAATGAGTGTACTGATAGCCCGAATATTGCGCATTTAGTGTATTTTCATGCATATCAAGATTAATGCTGATTCTTATGTAAATTGATGTGTAGAATCATAAGGTTTCATTTGAAATTGGTTTTGATCAATATAAATGAGTGTACTGAAAGATCAAAAACTGCGCATCTAGTGTATTTTCATGCATATCAAGATTAATGCTGATTCTTATGTAAATTGATGTGTAGAATCATACGGTCTCATTTAAAATTGATTCTGAGCAATATAAATGAGTGTACTGAAAGCCCGAAAATTGCGCATTTACTGTATTTTCATGCATATCAAGATTAATGCTGATTCTTATGTAAATTGATGTGTAGAATCATATGGTTTCATTTAAAATTGATTCTGAGCAATATAAATGAATGTACTGAAACCCCGAAAATTGCGCATTTAGTGTATTTTCATGCATATCAAGATTAATGCTGATTCTTATGTAAATGTATGAGTAGAATCATATGGTCTCATTTAAAATTGATTTTGAGCAATATAAATGAGTGTGCTGAAAGCCCGAATATTGCGCATTTAGTGTATTTTCATGCACATCAAGATTAATGCTGATTCTTATGTAAATTGATGTGTAGAATCATACGGTCTCATTTAAAATTGATTCTGAGCAACATAAATGAGTGTACTGAAAGCCCGAAAATTGCGCATTTAGTGTATTTTCATGCATATCAAGATTAATGCTGATTCTTATGTAAATTGATGTGTAAAATCATATGGTCTCATTTAAAATTGATTCTGATCAACATAAATGTGTGTAGTGAAAGACCAAAAACTGCGTATTTAGTGTATTTTCATGCATATCAAGATTAATGCTGATTCTTATGTAAGTTGATGTGTAGAATCATATGGTTTCATTTAAAATTGATTCTGAGCAACATAAATGAGTGTACTAAAAGCCCGAATTTGCGCATTTAGTGTATTTTCATGCATATCAAGATTAATGCTGATTCTTATATAAATTGATGTGTAGAATCATATGGTCTCAATTGAAATTGATTCTGAGCAATATAAATGAGTGTGCTGAAAGCCCGAATATTGCGCATTTAGTGTATTTTCATGCACATCAAGATTAATGCTGATTCTTATGTAAATTGATGTGTAGAATCATACGGTCTCATTTAAAATTGATTCTGAGCAATATAAATGAGTGTACTGAAACCCCGAAAATTGCGCATTTAATGTATTTTCAGCATATCAAGATTAATGCTGATTCTTATGTAAATTGATGTGTAGAATCATATGGTCTCATTTAAAATTGATTCTGATCAATATAAATGACTGTACTGAAAGAGCAAAAACTGCGCATTAATGTATTTTCATGCATATCAAGATTAATGCTGATTCTTATGTAAATTGATGTGGAGAATCATACGGTCTCATTTAAAATTGATTCTGAGCAATATAAATGAGTGTACTGAAAGCCCGAAAATTGCGCATTTAGTGTATTTTCATGCATATCAAGATTAATGCTGATTCTTATGTAAATTGATGAGCAGAATCATATGGTTTCATTTAAAATTTATTCTGAGCAATATAAATGAGTGTACTGAGAGCCCGAATATTGCGCATTTAGTGTATTTTCATGCACATCAAGTCTAATGCTGATTCTTATGTAAATTGATGTGTAGAATCATATGGTCTCATTTAAAATTGATTCTGAACAATATAAATGAGTGTACTGAAAGCCCAAAAACTGCGCATTTAGTGTATTTTCATGCATATCAAGATTAATGCTGATTCTTATGTAAATTGATGTGTAGAATCATATGGTCTCATTTAAAATTGATTCTGATCAATATAAATGAGTGTACTGAATGATCAAAAACTGCGCATTTAGTGTATTTTCATGCATATCAAGATTAATGCAGATTCTTATGTAAATTGATGTGTAGAATCATACGGTCTCATTTAAAATTTATTCTGAGCAATATAAATGAGTGTACTGATAGCCCGAATATTGCGCATTTAGTGTATTTTCATGCATATCAAGATTAATGCTGATTCTTATGTAAATTGATATGTAGAATCATAAGGTTTCATTTGAAGTTGATTCTGATCAATATAAATGAGTGTACTGAAAGACCAAAATCTGCGCATTTAGTGTATTTTCATGCATATCAAGATTAATGCTGATTCTTATGTATATTGATGTGTAGAATCATATGGTCTCATTTCAAATTGATTCTGATCAATATAAATGAGTGTACTGAAAGATCAAAAACTGCGCATTTAGTGTATTTTCATGCATATCAAGATTAATGCTGATTCTTATGTAAATTGATGTGTAGAATCATATGGTTTCATTTAAAATTGATTCTGAGCAACATAAATTAGTGTACTAAAAGCCCGAAATTGCGCATTTAGTGTATTTTCATGCATATCAAGATTAATGCTGATTCTTATATAAATTGATGTGTAGAATCATATGGTCTCATTTAAAATTGATTCTGAGCAATATAAATGAGTGTGCTGAAAGCCCGAATATTGCGCATTTAGTGTATTTTCATGCACATCAAGATTAATGCTGATTCTTATGTAAATTGATGTGTAGAATCATACGGTCTCATTTAAAATTGATTCTGAGCAATATAAATGAGTGTACTGAAAGCCCGAAAATTGCGCATTTAATGTATTTTCATGCATATCAAGATTAATGCTGATTCTTATGTATATTGATGTGTAGAATCATATGGTCTCATTTAAAATTGATTCTGATCAATATAAATGAGTGTACTGAAAGATCAAAAACTGCGCATTTAGTGTATTTTCATGCATATCAAGATTAATGCTGATTCTTATGTAAATTGATGTGTAGAATCATATGGTCTCATTTAAAATTGATTCTGAGCAACATAAATTAGTGTACTGAAAGCCCCAAAATTGCGCAATTAGTGTATTTTCATGCATATCAAGATTAATGCTGATTCTTATGTAAATTGATGTGTAGAATAATATGGTTTCCTTTAAAATTGATTCTGAGCAATATAAATGAGTGTACTGAAAGCCCGAAAATTGCGCATTTAGTGTATTTTCATGCATATCAAGATTAATGCAGATTCTTATGTAAATTGATGTGTAGAATCATATAGTCTCATTTAAAAGTGATTCTGATCAATATAAATGACTGTACTGAAAGCCCGAAAACTGCGCTTTTAGTGTATTTTCATGCATATCAAGATTAATGCTGATTCTTATGTAAATTGATGTGTAGAATTATATGGTCGCACTTAAAATTGATTCTGAGCAATATAAATGATTGTACTGAAAGCCCGAAAATTGCGCATTTAGTGTATTTTCATGCATATCGAGATTAATGCTGATTCTTATGAAAATTGATGTGTAGAATCATATGGTTTAATTTACAATTGATTCTGATCAATATAAATGAGTGTACTGAGAGTCCAAAAACTGCGCATTTAGTGTATTTTCTTGCATATCAAGAATAATGCTGATTCTTATGTAAATTGATGTGTAGAATCATACGGTCTTATTCGAAATTGATTCTGAGCAATATAAATGAATGTACTGAAATCCTGAAAATTGCGCAGTTAGTGTATTTTCTTGCATATCAAGATTAATGCTGATTCTTATGTAAATTGATGTGTAGAATCATATGGTCTCATTTAAAATTGATTCTGAGCAATATAAATGAGTGTGCTGAAAGCCCGAATATTGCGCATTTAGTGTATTTTCATGCACATCAAGATTAATGCTGATTCTTATGTAAATTGATGTGTAGAATCATACGGTCTCATTTAAAATTGATTCTGAGCAATATAAATGAGTGTACTGAAAGCCCGAAAATTGCGCATTTAATGTATTTTCATGCATATCAAGATTAATGCTGATTCTTATGTATATTGATGTGTAGAATCATATGGTCTCATTTAAAATTGATTCTGATCAATATAAATGAGTGTACTGAAAGATCAAAAACTGCGCATTTAGTGTATTTTCATGCATATCAAGATTAATGCTGATTCTTATGTAAATTGATGTGTAGAATCATATGGTCTCATTTAAAATTGATTCTGAGCAACATAAATTAGTGTACTGAAAGCCCCAAAATTGCGCAATTAGTGTATTTTCATGCATATCAAGATTAATGCTGATTCTTATGTAAATTGATGTGTAGAATAATATGGTTTCCTTTAAAATTGATTCTGAGCAATATAAATGAGTGTACTGAAAGCCCGAAAATTGCGCATTTAGTGTATTTTCATGCATATCAAGATTAATGCAGATTCTTATGTAAATTGATGTGTAGAATCATATAGTCTCATTTAAAAGTGATTCTGATCAATATAAATGACTGTACTGAAAGCCCGAAAACTGCGCTTTTAGTGTATTTTCATGCATATCAAGATTAATGCTGATTCTTATGTAAATTGATGTGTAGAATTATATGGTCGCACTTAAAATTGATTCTGAGCAATATAAATGATTGTACTGAAAGCCCGAAAATTGCGCATTTAGTGTATTTTCATGCATATCGAGATTAATGCTGATTCTTATGAAAATTGATGTGTAGAATCATATGGTTTAATTTACAATTGATTCTGATCAATATAAATGAGTGTACTGAGAGTCCAAAAACTGCGCATTTAGTGTATTTTCTTGCATATCAAGAATAATGCTGATTCTTATGTAAATTGATGTGTAGAATCATACGGTCTTATTCGAAATTGATTCTGAGCAATATAAATGAATGTACTGAAATCCTGAAAATTGCGCAGTTAGTGTATTTTCTTGCATATCAAGATTAATGCTGATTCTTATGTAAATTGATGTGTAGAATCATATGGTCTCATTTAAAATTAATTCTGAGCAATATAAATGAGTGTACTGAAAGCCCGAAAATTTCGCATTTAGTGTATTTTCATGCATATCAAGATTAATCCTGATTCTTTTTCCGGCTTTCAGCACATTCATTTATATTGCCCTGAATCAATTTCAAATGAGACCATATGATTCTACAAATCAATTTATATGAATCAGCATTAATCTTGATATGCATGAAAATACACTAAATGCGCAATTTTCGGGCTTTCAGTACACTCATTTATATTGCTCAGAATCAATATTAAATGAAACCATATGATTCTACACATCAATTTACATAAGAATCAGCATTAATCTTGATATGCATGAAAATACACTAAACGCGCAATTTTCGGGCTTTCAGTACACTCATTTATATTGCTCAGAATCAATTTTAAATGAGACCGTATGATTCTACACATCAATTTACATAAGAATCAGCATTAATCTTGATATGCATGAAAATACACTAAATGCGCAGTTTTTGGTCTATCAGTACACTCATTTATATTGATCAGAATCAATTTCAAATTAAACCATATGATTCTACAAATCAATTTACATAAGAATCAGCATTAATCTTGATATGCATGAAAATACACTAAATGCGCAATTTTCGGGCTTTCAGTACACTCATTTATATTGCTCAGAATTAATATTAAATGAAACCATATGATTCTACACATCAATTTACATAAGAATCAGCATTAATCTTGATATGCATGAAAATACACTAAATGCGCAATTTTCGGGCTTTCAGTACACTCATTTATATTGCTCAGAATCAATTTTAAATAAGACCGTATGATTCTAAACATCAATTTACATAAGAATCAGCATTAATCTTGATATGCATGAAAATTCACTAAATGCTCAATTTTCGGGCTTTCAGTACACTCATTTATATTGCTCAGAATCAATTTCAAATGAGACCATATGATTCTACACATCAATTTATATATGAATCTGCATTAATCTTGATATGCATGAAAATACACTAAATGCGCAATTTTCGGGCTTTTCAGTACACTCATTTATATTGCTCAGAATCAATTTTAAATGAGACCATATGATTCTACACATCAATTTACATAAGAATCAGCATTAATCTTGATGTGCATGAAAATACACTAAATTCGCAATTTTCGGGCTTTCAGCACACTCATTTATATTGCCCTGAATCAATTTCAAATGAGACCATATGATTCTACAAATCAATTTATATAAGAATCAGCAGTAATCTTGATATGCATGAAAATACACTAAATGCGCAATTTTCGGGCTTACAGTACACTCATTTATATTTCTCAGAATCAATATTAAATGAAACCATATGATTGTACACATCAATTTACATAAGAATCAGCATTAATCTTGATATGCATGAAAATACACTAAATGCGCAATGTTCGGGCTTTCAGTACACTCATTTATATTGCTCAGAATCAATTTTAAATGAGACCGTATGATTCTACACATCAATTTACATAAGAATCAGCATTAATCTTGATATGCATGAAAATACACTAAATGCGCAGTTTTTGGTGTGTCAGTACACTCATTTATATTGATCATAATCAATTTCAAATGAGACCATATGATTGTACACATCAATTTACATAAGAATCAGCATTAATCTTGATATGCATGAAAATACATTAATGCGCAATTTTCGGGCTTTCAGTACACTCATTTATATTGCTCAGAATCAATATTAAATGAAACCATATGATTCTACACATCAATTTACATAAGAATCAGCATTAATCTTGATATGCATGAAAATACACTAAATGCGCAATATTCGGGCTTTCAGTACACTCATTTATATTGCTCAGAATCAATTTTAAATAAGACCGTATGATTTTACACATCAATTTACATAAGAATCAGCATTAATCTTGATATGCATGAAAATTCAATAAATGCGCAGTTCTTGGATTTCAGTACACTCATTTATATTGCTCAGAATCAATTTTAAATGAGACCGTATGATTCGACACATCAATGTACATAAGAATCAGCATTAATCTTGATATGCATGAAAATACACTAAATGCGCAGTTTTGGTCATTAAGTACACTCATTTATATAGATCAGAATCAATTTTAAATGAAACCATATGATTCTACACATGAATTTTCATAAGAATCAGCATTAATCTTGATATGCATGAAAATACACTAAATGCGCAATTTTCGGGCTTTCAGTACAATCATTTATATTGCTCAGAATCAATTTTAAATGAGACCATATGATTCTACACATCAATTTACATAAGAATCAGCATTAATCTTGATATGCATGAAAATACACTAAATGCGCAATTTTCGGGCTTTCAGTACACTCATTTATATCGCTCAGAGAGAATTTTAAATGAGACCGTATGATTCTACACATCAATTTACATGAGAATCAGCATTAATCTTGATATGCATGAAAATACACTAAATGCGCAGTATTTGGTCTTTCAGTACAGTCATTTATTTCGATCAGAATCACTTTTAAATGAGACTATATGATTCTACACATCAATTTACACAAGAATCAGCATTAATCTTGATATGCATGAAAATACACTAAATGCCAAATTTTCGGGCTTTCAGTACACTCATTATATTGCTCGGAATCAATTTTAAATGAGACCATATGATTCTACACATCAATTTACCTAATAATCAGCATTAATCTTGATATGCCTGAAAATACACTAAATGCGCAATTTTCGGGGTTTCAGTACACTCATTTATAATGTTCAGAATCAATTTTAAATGAGACCATATGATTCTAGACATCAATTTACATAAGAATCAGCATTAATCTTGACACGCATGAAAATTCACTAAATGCGCAATTTTCGGGCTTTCAGTACATTCATTTATATTGCTCAGAATCAATTTCAAATGAGACCATATGATTCTACACATCAATTTACATAAGAATCAGCATTAATCTTGATATGCATGAACATACACTAAATTCGCAATTTTCGGGCTTTCAGCACACTCATTTGTATTGCCCAGAAGCAATTTCAAATGAGACCATATGATTCTACACATCAATTTACATAAGAATCAGCATTAATCTTGATATGCATGAAAATACACTAAATGCGCAATTTTCGGGTTTTCAGTACACTCATTTATATTGCTCAGAATCAATTTTAAATTAAACCATATGATTCTAAAAACTAATTTACATAAGAATCAGCATTAATCTTGATATGCATGAAAATACACTAAATGCGCAATTTTCGGGCCTTCAGTACACTCATTTATATTGCTCAGAATCAATATTAAATGAAACCATATGTTTCTACACATCAATTTACGTAAGAATCAGCATTAATCTTGATATGCATGAAAATACACTAAATGCGCAATTTTCGGGCTTTCAGTACACTCATTTATATTGCTCAGAATCAATTTTAAATAAGACCGTATGATTCTACACATCAATTTACATAAGAATCAGCATTAATCTTGATATGTATGAAAATACACTAAATGCGCAGTTTTTGGACTATCAGTGCACTCATTTATATTGATCAGAATCAATTTTAAATGAGACCGTATGATTCTACACATCTATTTACATAAGAATCAGCATTAATCTTGATATGCATGAAAATACACTAAATGCGCGGTTTTTGGTCATTCAGTACACTCATTTATATTGATCAAAATCAATTTTAAATGAAACCATATGATTCTACACAAGAATTTTCATAAGAATCAGCATTAATCTTGATATGCATGAAAATACACTAAATGCGCAATTTTCGGGCTTTCAGTACAATCATTTATATTGCTCAGAATCAATTTTAAATGAGACCATATGATTCTACACATCAATTTACATAAGAATCAGCATTAATCTTGATATGCATGAAAATACACTAAATGCGCTATTTTCGGGCTTTCAGTACACTCATTTATATCGCTCAGAGAGAATTTTAAATGAGACCATATGATTCTACACATCAATTTACATAAGAATCAGCATGAATCTTGATATGCATGAAAATACACTAAATGCGCAGTTTTTGGTCTTTCAGTACAGTCATTTATATCGATCAGAATCACTTTTAAATGAGACTATATGATTCTACACATCAATTTACATAAGAATCAGCATTAATCTTGATATGCATGAAAATACACTAAATGCCAAATGTTCGGGCTTTCAGTACACTCATTATATTGCTCGGAATCAATTTTAAATCAGACCATATGATTCTACACATCAATTTACATAAGAATCAGCATTAATCTTGATATGCATGAAAATACACTAAATGCGCAATTTTCGGGCTTTCAGTACACTCATTTATATTGCTCAGAATCAATTTTAAAGGAAACCATGTTATTCTACACATCAATTTACATAAGAATCAGCATTAATCTTGATATGCATGAAAATGTACTAAATGCGCAATTTTCGGGCTTTCAGTACACTCATTTATATTGCTCAGAATCAATTTTAAATGAGACCGTATGATACGACACATCAATTTACATAAGTAAATGAGTGTCCTGAAAGTCCAAAACTGCGCATTTAGTGTATTTTCATGCATATCAAGATTAATGCTGGATCTTATGTAAATTGATGTGTACAATCATATGGTTACATTTAAAATTGACTCTGAGCAATATAAATGTGTGTACTGAAAGCCCGAAAATTGCGCATTTAGAGCATTTTCATGCATATCAAGAGTAATGCTGATTCTTATGTAAATTGATGTGTAGAATCATATGGTTTCATTTGAAATTGATTCTGATCAATATAAATGAGTGTACTGAAAGACCAAAAACTGCGCATTTAGTGTATTTTCATGCATATCAAGATTAATGCTGATTCTTATGTAAATTCATGTGTAGAATCATATGGTTGCATTTAATATTGATTCTGAGCAATATAAATGAGTGTACTGAAAGCCGAAAATTGCGCATTTAGTTTATTTTCATGCATATCAAGATTAATGCTGATTCTTATATAAATTGATTTGTAGAATCATATGGTCTCATTTGAAATTGATTCTGGGCAATATAAATGAGTGTGCTGAAAGCCCGAAAATAGCGAATTTAGTGTATTTTCATGCACATCAAGATTAATGCTGATTCTTATGTAAATTGATGTGTAGAATCATCTGGTCTCATTTAAAATTCAGTCTGAGCAATATAAATGAGTGTACTGAAAGCCCGAAAATTGCGCATTTAGTGTATTTTCATGCATATCAAGATTAATGCTGATTCTTAGGTAAATTGATGTGTAGAATCATATGGTCTCATTTGAAATTGATTCTGAGCAATATAAATGAATGTACTGAAAGCCCGAAAATTGCGCATTTAGTGAATTTTCATGCATATCAAGATTAATGCTGATTCTTATATAAATTGATTTGTAGAATCATATGGTCTCATTTGAAATTGATTCTGGGCAATATAAATGAGTGTGCTGAAAGCCCGAAAATTGCTAATTTAGTGTATATTCATGCACATCAACATTAATGCTGATTCTTATGTAAATTGATGTGTAGAATCATCTGGTCTCATTTAAAATTGATTCTGAGCAATATCAATGAGTGTACTTAAAGCCCGAAAATTGAGCATTTAGTGTATTTTCATGCATATCAAGATTAATGCTGGTTCTTATGTAAATTGATGGGTAGATTCATACGGTCTCATTTAAATTGATTCTGATCAATATAAATGAGTGTACTGAAAGCCAGAAAATTGGGCATTTAGTGTATTTTCATGCATATCAAGATTAATGCTGATTCTTATGTAAATTGATGTGTAGAATCATATGGTCTCATTTAAAATTGATTCTGATCAATATAAATGACTGTACTGAAATGCCAAGAACTGCGCATTTAGTGAATTTTCATGCATATCAAGATTAATGCTGATTCTTATGTAAATTGAAGCGTCGAATCATACGGTCTCATTTAAAATTGATTCTGAGCAATACCAATGAGTGTACTGAAAGCCCGAAAATTGCGCATTTATTGCATTTTCATGCATATCAAGATTAATGCTGATTCTTATGTAAATTGATGTGTGGAATTATATGGTTTCCTTGAAAATTGATTCTGACCAATATAAATGAGTGTACTGAAAGCCCGAAAATTGCGCATTTAGTGTATTTTCATGCATATCAAGATTAATGCTGATTCTTATGTAAATTGATGTGTAGAATCATATGGTCTCATTTAAAATTGATTCCGAGCAATATAATGAGTGTACAGAAAGCCCGAAAATTTGGCATTTAGTGTATTTTCATGCATATCAAGATTAATGCTGATTCTTATGTAAATTGATGTGTAGAATCATATAGTCTCATTTGAAAGTGATTCTGATCAATATAAATGACTGTACTGAAAGTCCAAAAACTGCGCATTTAGTGTATTTTCATGCATATCAAGATTAATGCTGATTCTTATGTAAATTGATGTGTAGAATCATATGGTCTCATTTAAAATTCTCTCTGAGCGATATAAATGAGTGTACTGAAAGCCCGAAAATTGCGCATTTTGTGTATTTTCATGCATATCAAGATTAATGCTGATTCTTATGTAAATTGATGTGTAGAATCATATGGTCTCATTTAAAATTGATTCTGAGCAATATAAATGATTGTACTGAAAGCCCGAAAATTGCGCATTTAGTGTATTTTCATGCATATCAAGATTAATGCTGATTCTCATGAAAATTCTTGTGTAGAATCATATAGTTTCATTTAAAATTGATTCTGATCAATATAAATGAGTGTACTGAATGACCAAAAACTGCGCATTTAGTGTATTTTCATGCATATCAAGATTAATGCTGATTCCTATGTAAATTGATGTGTAGAATCATACGGTCTCATTTAAAATTGATTCTGATCAATATAAATGAGTGTACTGATAGTCCAAAAACTGCGCATTTAGTGTATTTTCATGCATATCAAGATTAATGCTGATTCTTATGTAAATTGATGTGTAGAATCATACGGTCTTATTTAAAATTGATTCTGAGCAATATAAATGAGTGTACTGAAAGCCCGAAAATTGCGCACTTAGTGTATTTTCATGCATATCAAGATTAATGCTGATTCTTATGTAAATTGATGTGTAGAATCATATGGTTTAATTTAAAATTGATTCTGAGCAATATAAATGAGTGTGCTGAAAGCCCGAAAATTGCGTATTTAGTGTATTTTCATGCATATCAAGATTAAGAATCAGCATTAATCTTGATATGCATGAAAATACACTAAATGCGCAGTTTTTGATCATTCAGTACACTCATTTATATTGATCAGAATCAATATTAAATGAAACCATATGATTCTACACATCAATTTACATAAGAATCAGCATTAATCTTGATATGCATGAAAATACACTAAATGCGAAATTTTCGGGCTTTCAGCACACTCATTTATATTGCTCAGAATTTATTTTAAATGAGACCATATGATTCTACACATCAAATTACATAAGAATCAGCATTAATCTTGATATGCATGAAAATACACTAAATGCGCAATTTTCGGGCTTTCAGTACACTCGTTTATATTGCTCAGAATCAATTTTAAATTAAACCATATGATTCTACAAATCAATCTACATAAGAATCAGCATTAATCTTTATATGCATGAAAATTCACTAAATGCGCAATTTTCGGGCTTTCAGTACACTCATTTATATTGCTCAGAATCAATTTTAAATGCGACAATATGATTCTACACATCAATTTACATAAGAATCAGCATTAATATTGATATGCATGAAAATACACTAAATGCGCAATTTTCGGGCTTTCAGTACACTCATTTATATCGCTCTGAGTCAATTTTAAATGAGACCATATAAATCTACACATCAATTTACATAAGAATCAGCATTAATCTAGATATGCATGAAAATACACTAAATGCGAAATTTTCGGGCTTTCAGTACACACATTTATATTGATCAGAATCAAATTTAAGTAAGACCGTATGATTCTACACATCAATTTACATAAGAATCAGCATTAATCTTGATATGCATAAAAATACACTAAATGCGCAGTTTTTGGACTATCAGTACACTCATTTATATTGATCAGAATCAATTTTAAATGAGACCGTATGATTCTACACATCAGCTTACATAAGAATCAGCATTAATCTTGATATGCATGAAAATACAACAAATGCGCAGTTTTTGTTCTTTCAGTACACTCATTTATATTGATCAGAATCAATTTTAAATGAAACCATATGATTCTACACATGAATTTTCATAAGAATCAGCATTAATCTTGATATGCATGAAAATACACTAAATGCGCAATTTTCGGGCTATCAGTACACTCATTTATATTGCTCAGAGAGAATTTCAAATGAGACCATATGATTCTACACATCAATTTACATAAGAATCAGCATTAATCTTGATATGCATGAAAATACACTAAATGCGCAGTTTTTGGCATTTCAGTACAGCCATTTATATTGATCAGAATCAATTTTAAATGAGACCATCTGATTCTACACATCAATTTACATAAGAATCAGCATTAATCTTGATATGCATGAAAAGACATTAATGCCAATTTTTCGGGCTTTCAGTACACTCATTATATTGCTCGGAATCAATTTGAAATGAGACCATATGATTTTACACATCAATTTACATAAGAATCAGCATTAATCTTGATATGCATGAAAATACACTAAATGCGCAGTTTTTGATCTTTCAGTTCTCTCATTTATATTGATCAGAATCAATTTTAAATGAGACCATATGATTCTACACATCAATTTACATAAGATTCAGCATTAATCTTGATAAGCATGAAAATACACTAAATGCGAAATTTTCGGGCTTTCAGCACACTCATTAATATTGTTCAGAATCAATTTTAAATGTGACCATATGATTCTACGCATCAGTTTACGTAAGAATCAGCATTAATCTTGATATGCATGAAAATACACTAAATGCGCAATATTCGGGCTTTCAGTACACTCATTTATATTGCTCAGAATCAATTTTAAATAAAACCATATGATTCTACACATCAATTTACATAAGAATCAGCATTAATCTTGATATGCATGAAAATTCACTAAATGCGCAATTTTCGGGCTTTCAGTACATTCAATTATATTGCTCAGAATCAATTTCAAATGAGACCATATTATTCTACACATCAATTTACATAAGAATCAGCATTAATCTTGATATGCATGAAAATGCACTAAATGCTCAATTTTCGTGCTATCAGTACCCTCATTTATATTGCTCAGAATCAATTTTAAATGAGGCCGTATGATTCGAAACATCAATTTACATATGAATCAGCATTAATCTTGATATGCATGAAAATACACTAAATGCGCACTTTTTGGCCTTTCAGTACAGTCATTTTTATTGATCAGAATCAATTTTAAATGAGACCATATGATTCTACACATCAATTTACATAAGAATCAGCATTAATATTGATATGCATGAAAATACACTAAATGCGCAATTTCGGGCTTTCAGTACACTCATTTATAATGCTCAGAATCAAATTTAAAGAAAACCGAATGATTCTACACATCAGCTTACATAAGAATAAGCATTAATCTTGATATGCATGAAAATACAATAAATGCGCAATTTTCGGGCCTGCAGTACACTCATTTATATTGCTCAGAATCAATTTTAAATGAGACCATATGATTCTACACATCAATTTACATAAGAATCAGCATTAATCTTGATATGCATGAAAATACACTAAATACGCAATTTTCGGGCTTTCAGTACACTCATTTATATTGCTCAGAATCAATTTCAAATGAAACCATATGATTCTACACATCAATTTACATAAGAATCAGCATTAATCTTGATATGCATCAAAATACACTAAATGCGCAATTTTCGGGCTTTCAGTACACTCATATATATTGCGCAGAAATTAATTTTAAAAGAGTACGTATGATTCTACACATCAATATACATAAGAATCTGCATTAATCTTGATATGCATGAAAATACACTAAATGCGCAGTTTTTGGTCTTTCAGTACACTCATTTATATTGATCAGAATCAATTTAAAATGAGACCATATGATTCTACACATCAATTTACATAAGAATCAGCATTAATCTTGATATGCATGAAAATACGCTAAATGCGCAATTTTCGCTCTTTCGAGTACACTTATTTATATCGCTCAAAATCAATGTGAAATGAGACCATATGATTCTACACATCAATTTACATAAGAATCAGCATTAATCTTGATATGCATGAAAATACAGTATATGCGCAAATTTCGGGCTTTCAGTACACTCATTTATATTGCTCAGAATCAATTTCAAATGAAACCATATGATTCTACACATCAATTTACATAAGAATCAGCATTAATCTTCATATGCATGAAAATACACTAAATGCGCAATTTTCGGGCAATCAGTACACTCATTTATATTGCTCAGAATAAATTTTAAATGAGACCGTATGATTCTACACATCAATTCACATAAGAATCTGCATTAATCTTGATATGCATGAAAATACACTAAATGCGCAATTTTCGGGCAATCAGCACACTCATTTATATTGGTCAGAATAAATTTTAAATGAGACCGTATGATTCTACACATCAATTTACATAAGAATCTGCATTAATCTTGATATGCATGAAAATACACTAAATGCGCAGTTTTCGGACTTTCAGTACAGTCATTAATATTGATCAGAATAAATTTCAAATGAAACCATATGATTCTACACATCAATTTACATCAGAATCAGCATTAATCTTGATATGCATGAAAATACAATAAACGCGCAATTTTCGGGCTTTCAGTACACTCATTTATATTGCTCAGAAACAATTTTAAATGAGACCGTATGATTCTACACATGAATTTACATAAGAATCAGCATTAATCTTGATATGCATGAAAATACACTAAATGCGCAGTTTTTGGTCTTCCAGTACAGTCATCTATATTGATCAGAGAGAATTTCAAATGAGACCATATGATTCTACACATCAATTTACATAAGAATCAGCATTAATCTTGATATGCATGAAAATACGCTAAATGCGCAATTTTCGCTCTTTCGAGTACACTTATTTATATCGCTCAAAATCAATGTGAAATGAGACCATATGATTCTACACATCAATTTACATAAGAATCAGCATTAATCTTGATATGCATGAAAATACACTAAATGCGCAGTTTTCGGGCTTTCAGTACACTCATTTATATTGCTCAGAATCAATTTCAAATGAAACAATATGATTCTACACACCAATTTACATAAGAATCAGCATTAATCTTGATATGCATGAAAATACACTAAATGCGCAATTTTCGGGCAATCAGTACACTCATTTATATTGCTCAGAATAAATTTTAAATGAGACCGTATGATTCTACACATCAATTCACATAAGAATCTGCATTAATCTTGATATGCATGAAAATACACTAAATGCGCAGTTTTTGATCATTCAGTACACTCATTTATATTGATTAGAATCAATTTGAAATGAGACCATATGATTCTACACATCAATTTACATAAGAATCAGCATTAATCTTGATGTGCATGAAAATACATTAAATGCTCAATTTTCGGGCTTTCAGTACACTCATTTATATTGCTCAGAATCAATTTTAAATGAGACCATATGATTCTACACATCAATTTACATAAGAATCAGCATTAATCTTGATATGCATGAAAATACACTAAATGCGCAATTTTCGGGCTTTCAGTACACTCATTTATATTGCACAGAAATTAATTTTAAATGAGAACGTATGATTCTACACATCAATTTACGTAAGAATCTGCATTAATCTTGATATGCATGAAAATACACTAAATGCGTAGTTTTTGGTCTTTCAGTACACTCATTTATATTGATCAGAATCAATTTTAAATGAGACCATATGATTCTACACATCAATTTACATAATAATCAGCATTAATCTTGATATGCATGAAAATACACTAAATGCGCAATTTTCGGGTTTTCATTACACTCATTTAAATTGTTCAGAATCAATTTTAAATGAGACCATATGATTCTACACATCAATTTACATATGAATCTGCATTAAACTTGATATGCATGAAAATACACTAAATGCGCAATTTTCGGGCTTTCAAGTACACTCATTTATATCGCTCAAAATCAATGTGAAATGAGACCATATGATTCTACACATCAATTTACATAAGAATCAGCATTAATCTTGATATACATGAAAATACAGTATATGCGTAAATTTCGGGTTTCAGTACACTCATTTATATTGCTCAGAATCAATTTTAAATGAAACCATATGATTCTACACATCAATTTACATAAGAATCAGCATTAATCTTGATATGCATGAAAATACACTAAATGCGCAATTTTCGGGCTTTCAGTACACTCATTTATATTGATCAGAATCAATTTCAAATGAAACCATATGATTCTACACACCAATTTACATAAGAATCACAATTAATCTTGATATGCATGAAAATACACTAAATGCGCAATTTTCGGGCAATCAGCACACTCATTTATATTGGTCAGAATAAATTTTAAATGAGACCATATTATTCTACACATCAATTTACATAAGAATCTGCATTAATCTTGATATGCATGAAAATACACTAAATGCGCAGTTTTCGGACTTTCAGTACAGTCATTAATATTGATCAGAATAAATTTCAAATGAAACCATATGATTCTACACATCAATTTACATCAGAATCAGCATTAATCTTGATATGCATGAAAATACAATAAACGCGCAATTTTCGGGCTTTCAGTACACTCATTTATATTGCTCAGAAACAATTTTAAATGAGACCGTATGATTCTACACATGAATTTACATAAGAATCAGCATTAATCTTGATATGCATGAAAATACACTAAATGCGCAGTTTTTGGTCTTCCAGTACAGTCATCTATATTGATCAGAGAGAATTTCAAATGAGACCATATGATTCTACACATCAATTTACAAAAGAATCAGCATTAATCTTGATATGCATGAAAATACACTAAATGCGCAATTTTCGGGCTTTCAGTACACTCATTTATATTGATCAGAATCAAATTTAAATGAGACCATATGATTCTACACAGCAATTTACATAAGAATCAGCATTAATGTTGATATGCATGAAAATACACCAAATGCGCAGTTTTCGGGCTTTCAGTACTCTCATTTATATTGCTCAGAATCAATTTTAAATGAAACCATATGATTCTACACATCAATTTACATAAGAATCAGCATTAATCTTGATATGCATGAAAATACACTAAATACGCAGTTTTTGGTCTTTCAGTACACACATTTATGTTGATCAGAATCAATTTTAAATGAGACCATATGATTCTACACATCAATTTACATAAGAATCAGCATTAATCTTGATATGCATGAAAATACACTAAATGCGCAATTTTCGGGCTTTCATTACACTCATTTATATTGATCAGAATCAATTTTAAATGAGACCATATGATTCTACACATCAATTTACATATGAATCTGCATTAAACATGATATGCATGAAAATACAATGAATGCGCAATTTTCGGGCTTTCAAGTACACTCATTTATATCGCTCAAAATCAATGTGAAATGAGACCATATGATTCTACACATCAATTTACATAAGAATCAGCATTAATCTTGATATGCATGAAAATGCACTAAATGCGCAATTTTCGGGTTTCAATACACTCATTTATATTGCTCAGAATCAATTTCAAATGAGACCATATGATTCTACACATCAATTTACATAAGAATCAGCATTAATCTTGATATGCATGAAAATATAAATGTGTGTACTGAAAGTCCAAAAACTGCGCAGTTAGTGTATTTTCATGCATATCAAGTTTAATGCTGATTCTTATGTAAATTGTAGTGTAGAATCATATGGTTTAATGTAAAATTGATTCTGATCAACATAAATGACTGTACTGAAAGACCAAAAACTGCGCATTTAGTGTATTTTCATGCATATCAAGATTAATGCTGATTCTTATGCAAATCGATGAATAAAATCATATGGTCTCATTTAAAATTGATTTCGAGCAATATAAATGAGTGTGCTGAAAGCCCGAATATTGCGCATTTAGTGTATTTTCATGCATATCAAGATTAATGCTGATACTTTGGAAATTGATGTGTAGAATCATATCGTCTCATTTAAAATTGATTCTGATCAACATAAATGTGTGTACTGAAAGTCCAAAAACTGCGTATTTATTCTATTTTCATGCTTATCAAGATTAATGCTGAGTCTTATGTAAATTGATGTGTAGAATCATACGGTCTCATTTAAAATTGATTCTGAGTAATATAAATGAGTGTACTGAAAGCCCGAATATTGCGCATTTAGTGTGTTTTCATGCATATCAAGATTAATGCTGATTCTTATGTAAATTGATGTGTAGAATCATATGGTCTCATTTAAAATTGATTCTGAGCAATATAAATGAGTGTACTGAAAGCCCGAAAATTGCGCATTTAGTATATTTTCATGCACATCAAGATTAATGCTGATTCTTATGTAAATTGGTGTGTAGAATCATATGGTCTCATGTAAACTTGATTCTAATCAATATAAATGACTGTACTGAAAGACCAAAAACTCCGCATTTAGTGTATTTTCATGCATATCAAGATTAATGCTGATTCTTATGTAAATTGATGTGTAGAATAATACGGTCTCATTTAAAATTGATTCTGAGCAATATAAATGATTGTACTGAAAGCCCGAAAATTGCGCATTTAGTGTATTTTCATGCATATCAAGATTAATGCTGATTCTTATGTAAATTGATGTGTAGAATCATATGGTTTCATTTAAAATTGATTCTGAGCAATATAAATGAGTGTACTGAAAACCCGAAAATTGCGCATTTAGTGTATTTTCATGCATATCAAGATTAATGCTGATTCTTATGTAAATTGATGTGTAGAATCATATGGTCTCATTTTAAATTGATTCTGATCAATATAAATGAGTGTACTGAAAGACCAAAAACTGCGCATTTAGTGTATTTTCATGCATGTCAAGATTAATGCAGATTTTTATGTATATTGATGTGTAGAATCATACGTACTCATTTAAAATTAATTTCTTTGCAATATAAATGAGTGTACTGAAAGCCCGAAAATTGCGCATTTAGTGTATTTTCATGCATATCAAGATTAATGCTGATTCTTATGTAAATTGATGAGTAGAATCATATCGTTTCATTTAAAATTGATTCTGAGCAATATAAATGATTGTACTGAAAGCCCGAAAATTGCGCATTTAGTGTATTTTCATGCATATCAAGATTAATGCTGATTCTTATGTAAATTGATGTGTAGAATCATATGGTCTCATTTAAAATTGATTCTGAGCAATATAAATGAGTGTACTGAAAGCCCGAAAATTGCGCATTTAGTGTATTTTCATGCATATCAAGATTAATGCTGATTCTTATGTAAATTGGTGTGTAGAATCATATGGTCTCATTTAAACTTGATTCTAATCAATATAAATGACTGTACTGAAAGACCGAAAACTGCGCATTTAGTGTATTTTCATGCATATCAAGATTAATGCTGATTCTTATGTAAATTGATGTGTAGAATCATACGGTCTCATTTAAAATTGATCTGAGCAATAAAAATGAGTGTACTGAAAGCCCGAAAATTGCGCATTTAGTGTATTTTCATGCATATCAAGATTAATGCTGATTCCTATGTAAATTGATGTGTAGAATCATATGTTTTCATTTAAAATTGATTCTGAGCAATATAAATGAGTGTACTGAAAGCCCAAATATTGCGCATTTAGTGTATTTTCATGCATATGAAGATTAATGCTGATTCTTATGTAAATTGATATGTAGAATCATATGGTCTCATTTTTAATTGATTCTGATCAATATAAATGAGTGTACTGAAAGACCAAAAACTGGGCATTTAGTGTATTTTCATGCATGTCAAGATTAATGCAGATTTTTATGTATATTGATGTGTAGAATCATACGTACTCATTTAAAATTAATTTCTTTGCAATATAAATGAGTGTACTGAAAGCCCGAAAATTGCGCATTTAGTGTATTTTCATGCATATCAAGATTAATGCTGATTCTTATGTAAATTGATGCGTAGAATCATATGGTGTCATTTAAAATTGATTCTGAGCAATATAAATGAGTGTACTGAAAGCCCGAAAATTGCGCATTTAGTGTATTTTCATGCATATCAAGATTAATGCTGATTCTTATGTAAATTGATGTGTAGAATCATATGGTCTAATTTAAACTTGATTCTAATCAATATAAATGAGTGTACTGAAAGAACAAAAACTGCGCATTTATTGTATTTTCATGCATATCAAGATTAATGCTGATTCTTATGTAAATTGATGTGTAGAATCATACGGTCTCATTCAAAATTGATTCTGAGCAATATAAATGAGTGTACTGAAAGCCCGAAAATTGCGCATTTATTGTATTTTCATGCATATCAAGATTAATGCTGATTCTTATGTAAATTGATGTGTAGAATCATATGGTTTCATTTAAAATTGATTCTGAGCAAAATAAATGAGTGTACTGATAGCCCGAAAATTGCGCATTTATTGTATTTTCATGCATATGAAGATTAATGCTGATTCTTATGTAAATTGATGTGTAGAATCCTATGGTCTCATTTAAAATTGATTCTGATCAATATAAATGACTGTACTGAAAGACCAAAACTGCGCATTTAGTGTATTTTCATGCATATAAAGATTAATGCTGATTCTTATGTAAATTGATGTGTAGAATCATACGGTCTCATTTAAAATTGATTCCGAGCAATATAAATGAGTGTACTGAAATCCCGAAATTGCGCATTTAGTGTATTTTCATGCATATCAAGATTAATGCTGATTCTTATGTAAATTGATGTGTAGAATCATATGGTCTCATTTAAAATTGATTCTGATCAATATAAATGAGTGTACTGAATGATCAAAAACTGCGCATTTAGTGTATTTTCATGCATATCAAGATTAATGCTGATTCTTATGTAAATTGATGTGTAGAATCACAAGGTCTCATTTAAAATTGATTCTGAGCAATATAAATGAGTGTACTGATATAACGAAAATTGCGCATTTAGTGTATTTTCATGCATATCAAGATTCATGCTGATTCTTATGTAAATCGATGAGAAGAATCATATGGTCTCAGTTAAAATTGATTTCGAGCAATATAAATGAGTGTGCTGAAAGCCCGAATATTGCGCATTTAGTGTATTTTCATGCACATCAAGATTAATGCTGATTCTTTTGTAAGTAGATGTGTAGAATCATACGGTCTCATTTAAAATTGATTCTGAGCAATATGAATCAGTGTACTGAAAGCCCGAAAATTGCGCATTTAGTGTATTTTCATGCATATCAAGATTAATGCTGATCCTTATGTAAATTGATGTGTAGAATCATATGGTCTCATTTAAAATTGATTCTGATCAATATAAATGAGTGTACTGAATGATCAAAAACTGCGCATTTAGTGTATTTTCATGCATATCAAGATTAATGCTGATTCTTATGTAAATTGATGTGTAGAATCATATGGTCTCATCTAAAATTTATTCTGAGCAATATAAATGAGTGTACGAAAGGCCAAAAACTGCGCATTTAGTGCATTTTCATGCAGATCTAGATTAATGCTGATTCTTATGTAAATTGATGTGTAGAATCATACGGTCTCATTTAAAATTGATTCTGAGCAATATAAATGAGTGTACTGAAAGCCCGAAAATTGGGCATTTAGTGTATTTTCATGCATATCAAGATTAATGGTGATTCTTATGAAAATCGATGAGTAGAATCATATGGCCTCATTTAAAATTGATTTTGAGCAATATAAATGAGTGTGCTGAAAGCCCGAATATTGCGCATTTAGTGTATTTACATGCACATCAAGATTAATGCTGATTCTTATCTAAATTGATGTGTAGAATCATATGGTTTCATTTAAAATTGGTTCTGAGCAATATAAATGAGTGTACTGAAAGCCCGAAAATTGCGCATTTAGTGTATTTTCATGCATATCAAGATTAATGCTGATTCTTATGTAAATTGATGTGTAGAATCATATGGTTTCATTTAATATTGATTCTGAGCAATATAAATGAGTGTGCTGAAAGCTCGAAAATTGCGCATTTAGAGTATTTTCATGCATATCAAGATTAATGCTGATTCTTATATAAATTGATTTGTAGAATCATATGGTCTCATTTGAAATTGATTCTGGGCAATATAAATGAGTGTGCTGAAAGCCCGAAAATTGCGAATTTAGGGTATTTTCACGCACATCAAGATTAATGCTGATTCTTATGTAAATTGATGTGTAGAATCTTATGGTCTCATTTAAAATTGATTCTGGTCAATATAAATGAGTGTACTGATAGACCAAAAACTGCGCATTTAGTGTATTTTCATGCATATCAAGATTAATGCTGATTCTTATGTAAATTGATGTGTAGAATCATACGGTCTCATATAAAATTGATTCTGAGCAATATAAATGAGTGTACTGAAAGCCCGAAAATTGCGCATTAATGAATTTTCAGGCATATCAAGATTAATGCTGATTCTTATGTAAATTGATGTGTAGAATCATATGGTTTCATTTAATATTGATTCTGAGCAATATAAATGAGTGTACTGAAAGCCCGAAAATTGCGCATTTAGTGTATTTTCATGCATATCAAGATTAATGCAGATTCTTATGTAAATTGATGTGTAGAATCATATGGTCTCATTTGAAATTGATTCTGGGCAATATAAATGAGTGTGCTGAAAGCCCGAAAATTGCGAATTTAGTGTATTTTCATGCATATCAAGTTTAATGCTGATTCTTATGTAAATTGATGTGTAGAATCATATGTAAATTGATGTGTAGAATCATATGGTTTCATTTAATATTGATTCTGAGCAATATAAATTATTGTACTGAAAGCCCGAATATTGCGCATTTAGTGTATTTTCATGCATATCAAGATTAATGCTGATTCTTATGAAAATTCATGTGTAGAATCATAAGATTTCATTTAAAATTGATTCTGATCAATATAAATCAGTGTACTGAAAGACCAGAAACTGCGCATTTAGTGTATTTTCATGCATATAAAGATTAATGCTGATTCTTATGTAAATTGATGTGTAGAATCATACGGTCTCATTTAAAATTGATTCTGAGCAATATAAATGAGTGTACTGAAAGCCCTAAAATTGCGCATTTAGTGTATTTTCATGCATATCAAGATTAATGCTGATTCTTATGTAAATTGATATGTAGAATCATATGGTCTCATTTGAAATTTATTCTGATCAATATAAATGAGTGTACTGAAAGATCAAAAACTTCGCATTTAGTGTATTTTCATGCATATCAAGATTAATGCTGATTCTTATGTAAATTGTTGTGTAGAATCATACTGTCAGATTTAAATTGATTCTGAGCAATATAAATGAGTGTACTGAAAGCTCGAAAATTGCGCATTTAGTGTATTTTCATGCATATCAAGATTAATGCTGATTCTTATGTAAATTGATGTGTAGAATCATATGGTTTCATTTAAAATTGATTCTGAGCAATATAAATGAATGTACTGGAAGCCCGAAAATTGCGAATTTAGTGTATTTTCATTCATATCAAGATTAATGCTGATTCTTATGTAAATTGATGTGTACAATCATATGGTCTCATTTAAAATTGATTCTGATCAATATAAATGAGTGTACTGAAACCCGAAAATTGCGCATTTAGTGTATTTTCATGCATATCAAGATTAATGCTGATTCTTATGTAAATTGATGTGTACAATCATATGGTTACATTTATAATTGATTCTGATCAATATAAATGAGTGTACTGAAAGCCCGAAAATTGGGCATTTAGTGTATTTTCATGCATATCAAGATTAATGCTGATACTTATGTAAATTGATGTGTAGAATCATACGGTCTCATTTAAAATTGATTCTTATCAATATAAATGACTGTACTGAAAGGCCAAAAACTGCGCATTTAGTGAATTTTCATGCATATCAAGATTAATGCTGATTCTCATGTAAATTGATGTTTCGAATCATACGGTCTCATTTAAAATTGATTCTGAGCAATATAAATGAGTGTACTGAAAGCCCGAAAATTGCGCATTTAGTGAATTTTCATGCATATCAAGATTAATGCTGATTCTTATGTAAATTGATGTGTAGAATCATATGGTTTCATTTAAAATTGATTCTGAGCAATATAAATGAGTGTACTGAAAGCCCGAAAATTGCGCATTTTGTGCATTTTCATGCATATCAAGATTAATGCTGATTCTTATGTAAATTGATGTGTAGAATCATCTGGTTTCATTTAAAATTGATTCCGAGCAATATAAATGAGTGTACTGAAAGCCCGAAAATTGGGCATTTAGTGTATTTTCATGCATATCAAGATTAATGATGATTCTTATGTAAATTGATGTGTAGAATCATATGGTGTCATTTAAAAGTGATTCTGATCAATATAAATGACTGTACTGAAAGACCAAAAACTGCGCATTTAGTGTATTTTCATGCATATCAAGATTAATGCTGATTGTTATGAAAATTCATGTGTAGAATCATATGGTTTCATTTAAAATTGATTCTGATCAATATAAATGAGTGTACTGAAAGACCAGAAACTGCGCATTTAGTGTATTTTCATGCATATAAAGATTAATGCTGATTCTTATGTAAATTGATGTGTAGAATCATACGGTCTCATTTAAAATTGATTCTGAGCAATATAAATGAGTGTACTGAAATCCCGAAAATTGCGCATTTAGTGTATTTTCATGCATATCAAGATTAATGCTGATTCTTATGTAAATTGATGTGTAGAATCATATGGTCTCATTTAAAATTGATTCTGATCAATATAAATGAGTGTACTGAATGATCAAAAACTGCGCATTTAGTGTATTTTCATGCATATCAAGATTAATGCTGATTCTTATGCAAATTGATGTGTAGAATCACACGGTCTCATTTAAAATTGATTCTGAGCAATATAAATGAGTGTACTGATATAACGAAAATTGCGCATTTAGTGTATTTTCATGCATATCAAGATTAATGCTGATTCTTATGTAAATCGATGAGAAGAATCATATGGTCTCAGTTAAAATTGATTTCGAGCAATATAAATGAGTGTGCTGAAAGCCCGAATATTGCGCATTAATGTATTTTCATGCACATCAAGATTAATGCTGATTCTTTTGTAAGTAGATGTGTAGAATCATACGGTCTCATTTAAAATTGATTCTGAGCAATATGAATCAGTGTACTGAAAGCCCGAAAATTGCGCATTTAGTGTATTTTCATGCATATCAAGATTAATGCTGATTCTTATGTAAATTGATGTGTAGAATCATATGGTCTCATTTAAAATTGATTCTGATCAATATAAATGAGTGTACTGAATGATCAAAAACTGCGCATTTAGTGTATTTTCATGCATATCAAGATTAATGCTGATTCTTATGTAAATTGATGTGTAGAATCATATGGTCTCATTTAAAATTTATTCTGAGCAATATAAATGAGTGTACTGAACGCCCGAAAATTGCGCATTTAGTGTATTTTCATGCATATCAAGATTAATGCTGATTCTTATGTAAATTGATGTGTAGAATCATATGGTTTCATTTAAAATTGATTCTGAGCAATATAAATGAGTGTACTGAAAGCCCGAAAATTGCGCATTTTGTGCATTTTCATGCATATCAAGATTAATGCTGATTCTTATGTAAATTGATGTGTAGAATCATCTGGTTTCATTTAAAATTGATTCCGAGCAATATAAATGAGTGTACTGAAAGCCCGAAAATTGGGCATTTAGTGTATTTTCATGCATATCAAGATTAATGATGATTCTTATGTAAATTGATGTGTAGAATCATATGGTGTCATTTAAAAGTGATTCTGATCAATATAAATGACTGTACTGAAAGACCAAAAACTGCGCATTTAGTGTATTTTCATGCATATCAAGATTAATGCTGATTGTTATGAAAATTCATGTGTAGAATCATATGGTTTCATTTAAAATTGATTCTGATCAATATAAATGAGTGTACTCAAAGACCAGAAACTGCGCATTTAGTGTATTTTCATGCATATAAAGATTAATGCTGATTCTTATGTAAATTGATGTGTAGAATCATACGGTCTCATTTAAAATTGATTCTGAGCAATATAAATGAGTGTACTGAACGCCCGAAAATTGCGCATTTAGTGTATTTTCATGCATATCAAGATTAATGCTGATTCTTATGTAAATTGATGTGTAGAATGATATGGTTTCATTTAAAATTGATTCTGAGCAATATAAATGAATGTACTGAAAGCCCGAAAATTGCGCATTTAGTGTATTTTCATGCATATCAAGATTAATGGTGATTCTTATGAAAATCGATGAGTAGAATCATATGGTCTCATTTAAAATTGATTTTGAGCAATATAAATGAGTGTGCTGAAAGCCCGAATATTGCGCATTTAGTGTATTTACATGCATATCAAGATTAATGCTGATTCTTATGTAAATTGATGTGTAGAATCATATGGTCTCATTTCACATTGATTTTGAGCGATATAAATGAGTGTACTGAATGATCAAAAACTAAAGCCCGAAAATTGCGCATTTATTGTATTTTCAGGCATATCAAGATTAATGCTGATTCTTATATAAATTGATGTGTAGAATAATATGATCTCATTTAAAATTAATCTTGATATGCATGAAAATACACTAAATGCGCAATATTCGGGCTTTCAGTACTCTCATTTATATTGCTCAGAATCAATTTTAAATGAGACCGTATGATTCTACACATCAATTTACATAAGAATCAGCATTAATCTTGATATGCATGAAAATACACTAAATGCGCAGTTTTTGGCCTTTCAGTACACTCATTTATATTGATCAGAATCAATTTCAAATGAAACCATATGATTCTACACATCAATTTACATAAGAATCAGCATTAAACTTGATATGCATGAAAATACACTAAATGCGCAATTTCCGGGTTTCAAGTACACTCATTTATATCGCTCAAAATCAATGTGAAATGAGACCATATGATTCTACACATCAATTTACATAAGAATCAGCAATAATCTTGATATGCATGAAAATACACTAATGGCGCAATTTTCGGGTTTCAGTACACTCATTTATATTGCTCAGAATCAATTTTAAATGAGACCATATGATTCTACACATCAATTTACATAAGAATCAGCATTAATCTTGATATGCATGAAAATACACTAAATGCGCAGTTTTGGTCTTTCAGTACACTCATCTATATTGATCAGAATCAATTTTAAATGAGACCATATGATGCTACCCATCAATTTACATAAGAATCAGCATTAATCTTGATATGAATGAAAATACACTAAATTCGTAATTTTCAGCACACTCATTTATATTGCCCAGAATCAATTTCAAATGAGACCATATGATTCTACATATCAATTTACATAAGAATCAACATTAATCTTGAAATGCATGAAAATACACTAAATGCGCAATATTCGGGCTTTCAGTACACTCATTTATATTGCTCAGAATCAATTTTAAATGTAACCATATGATTGTACACATCAATTTACATAAGAATCAGCATTTATCTTGATATGCATGAAAATACAATAAAAGCGCAGTTTTGGTCTTTCAGTACACTCATTTATATTGCTCGGAATCAATTTTAAATGTGACCATATGATTCTACATATCTGAACATAGGAAATCAGCATTAATCTTGATATGCATGAAAATACGTAAATGCGAAATTTTCGAATTTTCAGCACACTCATTTATATTGCTCAGAATCAATTTAAAATATGACATATGATTCTACACGTAATTTTACGTAAGAATCAGCATTAATCTTGATATGCATGAAAATACACTAAATGCACAGTTTTTGGCGTTCAGTACACTCATTTATATCGCTCAGAGTCAATTTTAAATGAGACCATTTGATTCTACACATCAATTTACATAAGAATCAGCATTAATCTTGATATGCATGAAAATACAATAAATGCGCAGTTTTCGGCTTTCAGTACACACATTTATGTTGATCAGAATCAATTTTAAATGAGACCATATGATTCTACACATCAATTTACATAAGAATCTGCATTAATCTTGATATGCATTAAAATACACTAAATGCGCAATTTTCGGGCTTTCAGTACACACATTTATATTGCTCAGAATCAATTTTAATGAGACCGTATGATTCTACACATCAATTTACATAAGAATTAGCATTGATCTTGATGTGCATGAAAATACACTAAATGCGCAATATTCTGGCTTTCAGCACACTCATTTATATTGCTCAAAATCAATTTTAACTGAGACCATATGATTGTACTCATCGATTTACATAAGAATCAGCATTAATCTTGATATGCATGAAAATACACTAAATGCGCAGTTTTTGGTCTTTCAGTACACTCATTTATATTGATCAGAAACAATTTCAAATGAAACCATATGATTCTACACATCAATTTACATAAGAATCAGCATTAATCTTGATATGCATGAAAATACACTAAATGCGCAATTTTCGGGCTATCAGTACACTCATTTATATTGCTCAGAATAAATTTTAAATGAGACCGTTTGATTCTACACATCAATTTACATAAGAATCAGCATTAATCTTGATATGCTAAAAATACACTAAATGCGCAGTTTTTGATCATTCAGTACAGTCATTTATATTGATCAGAATCAATTTTAAATGAGACCATATTATTCTACACATCAATTTACATAAGAATCAGCATTAATCTTGATATGCATGAAAATACACAAAATGCGCAAATTTCGGGCTTTCAGTACACTCATTTATATTGCTCAGAATAAATTTTAAATGAGACCGTATCATTCTACACATCAATTTACATAAGAATCAGCATTAATCTTGATATGCATGAAAATACACTAAATGCGCAATTTTCGGGCTTTCATTACACTCATTTATATTGCAGAGAAATTGATTTTAAATGAGAACGTATGATAGTACACATCAATTTACATAAGAATCTGCATTAATCTTGATATGCAAGAAAATACACTAAATGCGCAATTTTCGGGCTTTCAGTACACTCATTTATATTGCTCAGAATCAATTTTAAATGAGACCGTATGATTCTACACATCAATTTACATAAGAATCAGCATTAATCTTGATATGCATGAAAATACACTAAATGCGCAATTTTCGGGTTTCAGTACACTCATTTATATTGCTCAGAATCAATTTTAAATGAGACCATATGATTCTACACAACAATTTACATAAGAATCAGCATTAATCTTGATATGCATGAAAATACACTAAATGCGCAATTTTCGGGCTTTCAGTACACTCATTTATATTGCTCAGAATCAATTTTAAATGAAACCATATGATTCTACACATCAATTTACATAAGAATCAGCATTAATCTTGATATGCATGAAAACACACTAAATGCGCAATTTTCGGGCTTTCAGTACAGTCATTTATATTGCTCAGAATCAATTTTAAATGAGACCGTATGATTCTACACATCAATTTACATAAGAATCAGCATTAATCTTGATATGCATAAAAATACACTAAATGCGCAATTTTCGGGCTTTCAGTACATTCATTTATATTGCTCAGAATTAATTTTAAATGAGACCGTATGATTCTACACATCAATTTACATAAGAATCAGCATTAATCTTGATATGCATGAAAATACACTAAATGCGCAATTTTCGGGCTATCAGTACACTCATTTATATTGCTCAGAATAAATTTTAAATGAGACCGTATGATTCTACACATCAATTTACATAAGAATCAGCATTAATCTTGATATGCATGAAAATACACTAAATGCGCAGTTTTTGATCATTCAGTACACTCATTTATATTGATCAGAATCAATTTTAAATGAGACCATATGATTCTACACATCAATTTACATAAGAATCAGCATTAATCTTGATATGCATGAAAATACACTAAATGCGCAATTTTCGGGCTTTCAGTACACTCATTCATATTGCTCAGAATAAATTTAAATGAGACCGTATGATTCTACACATCAATTTACATAAGAATCAGCATTAATCTTGATATGCATGAAAATAAACTAAATGCGCAATTTTCGGGTTTCAGTACACTCATTTTTATTGCTCAGAATCAATTTTAAATGAGACCATATGATTCTACACAACAATTTACATAAGAATCAGCATTAATCTTGATATGCATGAAAATACACTAAATGCGCAATTTTCGGGCTTTCAGTACACTCATTTATATTGCTCAGAATCAATTTTAAATGAGACCGTATGATTCTACACATCAATTTACATAAGAATCAGCATTAATCTTGATGTGCATGAAAATACACTAAATGCGCAATATTCGGGCTTTCAGCATACTCATTTATATTGCTCAAAATCAATTTTAAATTAGACCATATGATTCTATTCATCGATTTTCATAAGAATCAGCATTAATCTAGATCTGCATGAAAATACACTAAATGCGCAGTTTTTGGCATTTCAGTACACTCATTTATATTGATCAGAATCAATTTCAAATGAAAACATATGATTCTACACATCAATTTACATAAGAATCAGCATTAATCTTGATATGCATGAAAATACACTAAATGCGCAATATTCGGGCTTTCAGCACACTCATTTATATTGCTCAAAATCAATTTTAAATGACACCATATGATTCTACTCATCGATTTACATAAGAATCAGCATTAATCTTGATATGCATGAAAATACACTAAATGCGCAATTTTCGGGCTTTCAGTACATTCGTTTATATTGCTCAGAATCAATTATAAATGAAACCATATGATTCTACACATCAATTTACATAAGAATCAGCATTAATCTTGATATGCATGAAAATACACTAAATGCGCAATTTTCGGGCTTTCAGTACACTCATTTATGTTGCTCAGAATCAATTTTATATGAAACCATGTGATTCTACACATCAATTTACATAAGAATCCGCATTAATCTTGATATGCATGAAAATACACTAAATGGGCAATTTTCGGGATTTCAGTACACTCATTTATATTGCTCAGAAACAATTTTAAATGAGACCGTATCATTCTACACATCAATTTACATAAGAATCAGCATTAATCTTGATATGCATGAAAATACACTAAATGCGCAGTTTTTGGTCTTTCAGTGCATACACTTATATTGATCAGAAACAATTTTAAATGAGACCATATGATTCTACACATCAATTTACATAAGAATCAGCATTAATCTTGATATGCATGAAAATACACTAAATGCGCAATTTTCGGGCTTTCAGTACACTCATTTATGTTGCTCAGAATCAATTTTATATGAAACCATGTGTTTCTAAACATCAATTTACATAAGAATCAGCATTAATCTTGATATGCATGAAAATACACTAAATGCGCAATTTTCGGGCTTTCAGTACACTCATTTATATTGCTCAGAATCAATTTTAAATGAGACTATGTGATTCTACACATCAATTTACATAAGAAACTGCATCAATCTTGATATGCATGAAAATACACTAAATGCGCAATTTTAGGGCTTTCAGTACACTCATTTATATTGCTCAGAATCAATTTTAAATGAAACCATATGATTCTACATATCAATTTACATAAGAATCAGCATTAATCTTGATATGCATGAAAACACTCTAAATGCGCAATTTTCGGGCTTTCAGTACACTCATTTATATGGCTCAAAATCAATTTTAATTGAGACCGTATGATTCTACACATCAATTTACATAAGAATCAGCATTAATCTTGATATGCATGCAAATACACTAAATGCGCAATTTTCGGGATTTCAGTACACTCATTTATATTGCTCAGAAACAATTTTAAATGAGACCGTATCATTCTACACATCAATTTACATAAGAATCAGCATTAATCTTTATATGCATGAAAATACACTAAATGCGCAGTTTTTGGTCTTTCAGTGTATACACTTATATTGATCAGAAACAATTTTAAATGAGACCATATGATTCTACACATCAATTTACATAAGAATCAGCATTAATCTTGATATGCATGAAAATACACTAAATGCGAAATTTTCGGGCTTTCAGTACACTCATTTATATTGCTCAGAATCAATTTTAAATGAGACCATGTGATTCTACACATCAATTTACATAAGAAACTGCATCAATCTTGATATGCATGAAAATACACTAAATGCGCAATTTTCGCGCTTTCAGTACATTCATTTATATTGCTCAGAATCAATTTTAAATGAGACTATATGATTCTACACATCAATTTACATAAGAATCAGCATTAAACTTGATATGCATGAAAATACACTAAATGCGCAATTTTCCGGCTTTCAAGTACACTCATTTATATTGCTCAAAATCAATTTTAAATGACACCATATGATTCTACACATCAATTTACATAAGAATCAGCATTAATCTTGATATGCATGGAAATACACTAAATGCGCAATTTTCGGGCTTTCAGTACACTCTTTTTGTATTGCTCAGAATCAATTTTAAATGAAACCATATGATTCTACACATCAATTTACATAAGAATCCAGCATTAATCTTGATATGCATGAAAACTACACTAAATGCACAATATTCGGGCTTTCAGTAAACTCATTTATATTGCTCAGAATCATTTTAAATGAAATCGCCTTTTTATCAATTTACATAAGAATCAGCATTAATTGCATGAAAATACACTAAGCGCAATTTTCCGGCTCCCAAGTACACTCATTTATATCGCTCCAAAATCAATGTGAAATGAGACCATGTGATTCTACACATCCAATTACATAAGAATCAGCATTAATCTTTGACTATTACATGGAAATACACTAAATGCGCAATTTTCGGGTTTTCAATACACTCATTTATATTGCTCAAAGAATCAATTTCAAATGAGACCATATGATTCTACACATCAATTTACATAAGAATCAGCATTGAATATTACGATATGCATGAAATACACTAAATGCGCAGTTTTTGGTCTTTCAGTACATACACTTATATTGATCAGAAAAAATTTTAAATGAGACTATATGATTCTACACATCAATTTACATAAGAATCAGCATTAATCTTGATATGCATGAAAATACACTAAATGCGCAATATTCGGGCTTTCAGTAAACTCATTTATATTGCTCAGAATCAATTTTAAATGAAACCATATGATTCTACACATCAATTTACATAAGAATCAGCATTAATCTTGATATGCATGAAAATACACTAAATACGCAGTTTTTGGTCTTTCAGTACACACATTTATGTTGATCAGAATCAATTTTAAATGAGACCATATGATTCTACACATCAATTTAAATAAGAATCTGCATTAATCTTGATATGCATGAAAATACACTAAATGCGCAATATTCGGGCTTTCAGCACACTCATTTATATTGTTCAGAATCAATTTTAAATGAGACCATATGATTCTACACATCAATTTACATAAGAATCAGAATTAAACTTGATATGCATGAAAATACACTAAATGCGCAATTTTCGTGCTTTCAGTACACTAATTTGTATTGCTCAAAATCAATGTGAAATGAGATCATATGATTCTACACATCAATTTACATAAGAATCAGCATTAATCTTGATATGCATGAAAATACAATAAATGCGCAGTTTTCGGGCTTTCAGTACACTCATTTATATTGCTCAGAATCAATTTTAAATGAGACCATATGATTCTACACATCAATTTACATAAGAATCAGCATTAATCTTGATATGCATGAAAATACACTAAATGCGCAGTTTTCGGGCTTTCAGTACACTCATTTATATTGCTCAGAATCAATTTTAAATGAGACCATATGATTCTACACATCAATTTACATAAGAATCAGCATTAATCTTGATATGCATGAAAATACACTAAATGCGCAATTTTCGGGCTTTCAGCACAATCATTTATATTGCTCAGAATCAATTTTAAATGAGACCTTATTATTCTACACATCAATTTACATAAGAATCAGCATTAATCTTGATATACATGAAAATACACAAAATGCGCAAATTTCGGCCTTTCAGTACACTCATTTATATTGCTCAGAATTAATTTTAAATGAGACCGTATGATTCTACACATCAATTTACATAAGAATCAGCATTAATCTTGATATGCATGAAAATAAAATAAATGCGCAATTTTCGGGCTTTCAGTACACTCTTTTTATATTGCTCAGAATATATTTTAAATGAAACCATATGATTCTACTCATCAATTTACATAAGAATCAGCATTAATCTTGATGTGCATGAAAATACACTAAATGCGCAATTTTCGGGCTTTCAGTACACTCATTTATATTGCACAGAAATTAATTTTAAATGAGAACGTATGATTCTACACATCAATTTACATAAGAATCTGCATTAATCTTGATATGCATGAAAATACACTAAATGCGCAGTTTTTGGTCTTGCAGTACAGTCATTTATATTGATCAGAATCCATTTTAAATGAGATCATATGATTCTACACATCAATTTACATAAGAATCAGCATTAATCTTGATATGCATGAAAATACACTAAATGCGCAGTTTTTGGGCTTTCAGTACACTCATTTATATTGCTCAGAATCAATTTTAAATGAGACCATATGATTCTACACATCAATTTACATAAGAATCAGCATTAATCTTGATATGCATGAAAATACACTAAATGCGCAATTTTCGGGCTTTCAGCACAATCATTTATATTGCTCAGAATCAATTTTAAATGAGACCTTATTATTCTACACATCAATTTACATAAGAATCAGCATTAATCTTGATATACATGAAAATACACAAAATGCGCAAATTTCGGCCTTTCAGTACACTCATTTATATTGCTCAGAATCAATTTTAAATGAGACCGTATGATTCTACACATCAATTTACATAAGAATCAGCATTAATCTTGATATGCATGAAAATAAAATAAATGCGCAATTTTCGGGCTTTCAGTACACTCTTTTTATATTGCTCAGAATCAATTTTAAATGAAACCATATGATTCTACACATCAATTTACATAAGAATCAGCATTAATCTTGATATGCATGAAAATACACTAAATGCGCAATTTTCGGTCTTTCAGTACAATCATTTATATTGCTGAGAATCAATTTTAAATGAAACCATATGATTCTACACATCAATTTACATAAGAATCAGCATTAATCTTGATATGCATGAAAATACACTAAATGCGCAATTTTCCTGGCTTTCAGTATACTCATTTATATTGCTCAGAATCAATTTTAAATGAGACCATATGTTTCTACACATCAATTTACATAAGAATCAGCATTAATCTTGATATGCATGAAAATACACTAAATACGCAGTTTTTGGTCTTTCAGTACACACATTTATGTTGATCAGAATCAATTTTAAATGAGACCATATGATTCTACACATCAATTTAAATAAGAATTAGCATTAATCTTGATATGCATGAAAATACACTAAATGCGCAATTTTCGGGCTTTCATTACACTCATTTATATTGTTCAGAATCAATTTTAAATGAGACCATATGATTCTACACAACAATTTACATAAGAATCAACATTAAACTTGATATGCATGAAAATACACTAAATGCGCAATCTTCTGGCTTTCAAGTACACTCATTTATATCGCTCAAAATCAATGTGAAATGAGATCATATGATTCTACACATCAATTTACATAAGAATCAGCATTAATCTTGATATGCATGAAAATACACTAAATGCGCAATTTTCGGGCTTTCAGTACACTCATTTATATTGCTCAGAATCAATTTCAAATGAAACCATATGATTCTAAACATCAATTTACATAAGAATCAGCATTAATCTTGATATGCATGAAAATACACTAAATGAGCAATTTTAGGGCTTTCAGTATACTCATTTATATGGCTCAGAATCAATTTTAATTGAGACCGTATGATTCTACACATCAATTTACATAAGAATCAGCATTAATCTTGATATGCATGAAAATACACTAAATGCGCAGTTTTTGGTCTTTCAGTACAGTCATTTATATTGATCAGACTCAATTTTAAAAGAGACCATATTTTTCTACACATCAATTTACATAAGAATCAGCATTAATCTTGATATGCATGAAAATACACTAAATGCGCAATTTTCGGGCTTTCAGTACACTCATTTATATTGCTCAGAATCAATTTCAAATGAAACCATATGATTCTACACATCAATTTACATAAGAATCAGCATTAATCTTGATATGCATGAAAATACAATAAATGCGCAGTTTTTGTTCTTTCAGTACACTCATTTATATTGATTAGAATCAAGTTTAAATTAGACCATATGATTCTACACATCAATTTACATAAGAATCAGCATTAATCTTGATGTGCATGAAAATACATTAAATGCGCAATTTTCGGGCTTTCAGTACACTCATTTATATTGCTCAGAATCAATTTTAAATGAGACCATATGATTCTACACATCAATTTACATAAGAATCAGCATTAATCTTGATATGCATGAAAAAACACCAAATGCGCAATTTTCGGGCTTTCAGTACAATCATTTATATTGCTCAGAATCAAATTTAAATGAAACCATATGATTCTACTCATCAATTTACATAAGAATCAGCATTAATCTTGATATGCATGAAAATACACTAAATGCGCAATTTTCGGGCTTTCAGTACACTCATATATATTGCAAAGAAATTAATTTTAAATGAGTACGTATGATTCTACACATCAATATACATAAAAATCAGCATTAATCTTGACATGCATGAAAATACACTAAATGCGCAGTTTTGGTCTTTCAGTACACTCATTTATATTGATCAGAATCAATTTAAAATGAGACCATATGATTCTACACATCAATTTACATAAGAATCAGCATTAATCTTGATATGCATGAAAATACACTAAATGCGCAATTTTCGGGCTTTTAGTACACTCATTTATATTGCTCAGAATCAATTTAAATGAGTCCGTAAGATTCTACACATCAATTTACATAAGAATCAGCATTAATCTTGATATGCATGAAAATACACTAAATGCGCAATTTTCGGGCTTTTAGTACACTCATTTATATTGCTCAGAATCAATTTTAAATGAGTCCGTAAGATTCTACACATCAATTTACATAAGAATCAGCATTAATCTTGATATGCATGAAAATACACTAAATGCGCAATTTTCGGGCTTTTAGTACACTCATTTATATTGCTCAGAATCAATTTTAAATGAGTCCGTAAGATTCTACACATCAATTTACATAAGAATCAGCATTAATCTTGATATGCATGAAAATACACTAAATGCGCAGTTTTGGTCTTTCAGTACAGTCATTTATATTGATTAGAATCAAGTTTAAATGAGACCATATGATTCTACACACCAGTTTACATAAGAATCAGCATTAATCTTGATGTGCATGAAAATACACTAAATGCGCAATTTTCGGGCTTTCAGTACACTCATTTATATTGCTCAGAATCAAATTTAAATGAGACCATATGATTCTACACATCAATTTACATAAGAATCAGCATTAATCTTGATATGCATGAAAATACACTAAATGCGCAATTTTCAGGCTTTCAGTACAATCATTTATATTGCTCAGAATCAATTTTAAATGAAACGATATGATTCTACTCATCAATTTACATAAGAATCAGCATTAATCTTGATATGCATGAAAATACACTAAATGCGCAATTTTCGGGCTTTCAGTACACTCATTTATATTGATCAGAATCAATTTAAAATGAGACCATATGATTCTACACATCAATTTACATAAGAATCAGCATTAATCTTGATATGCATGAAAATACACAAAATGCGCAATTTTCGGGCTTTCAGTACACTCATTTATATCGCTCAAAATAAATGTGAAATGAGACCATATGATTCTACACATCAATTTACATAAGAATCAGCATTAATCTTGATATGCATGAAAATACACTAAATGCGCAGTTTTCGGGCTTTCAGTACACTCATTTATATTGCTCAGAATCAATTTTAAATGAGACCATATGATTCTACACATCAATTTACATAAGAATCAGCATTAATCTTGATATGCATGAAAATACACTAAATGCGAAATTTTCGGGCTTTCAGCACAATCATTTATATTGCACAGAATGAATTTTAAATGAGACCTTATTATTCTACACATCACTTTACATAAGAATCAGCATTAATCTTGATATACATGAAAATACACAAAATGCGCAAATTTCGGCCTTTCAGAACACTCATTTATATTGCTCAGAATCAATTTTAAATGAGACCGTATGATTCTACACATCAATTTACATAAGAATCAGCATTAATCTTGATATGCATGAAAATAAAATAAATGCGCAATTTTCGGGCTTTCAGTACACTCTTTTTATATTGCTCAGAATCAATTTTAAATGAAACCATATGATTCTATACATCAATTTACATAAGAATCAGCATTAATCTTGATATGCATGAAAATACACTAAATGCGCAATTTTCGGGCTTTCAGTACACTCATTTATATTGCACAGAAATTAATTTTAAATGAGAACGTATGATTCTACACATCAATTTACATAAGAATCTGCATTAATCTTGATATGCATGAAAATACACTAAATGCGTAGTTTTTGGTCTTGCAGTACAGTCATTTATATTGATCAGAATCCATTTTAAATGAGACCATATGATTCTACACATCAATTTACATAAGAATCAGCATTAATCTTGATATGCATGAAAATACACTAAATGCGCAATTTTCGGGCTTTCAGTACACTCATTTATATTGCTCAGAATCAATTTTAAATGAAACCATATGTTTCTACACATCAATTTACATAAGAATCAGCATTAATCTTGATATGCATGAAAATACACTAAATACGCAGTTTTTGGTCTTTCAGTACACACATTTATGTTGATCAGAATCAATTTTAAATGAGACCATATGATTCTACACATCAATTTAAATAAGAATCAGCATTAATCTTGATATGCATGAAAATACACTAAATGCGCAATTTTCGGGCTTTCTTTACACTCATTTATATTGTTCAGAATCAATTTTAAATGAGACCATATGATTCTACACAACAATTTACATAAGAATCAACATTAAACTTGATATGCATGAAAATACACTAAATGCGCAATCTTCGGGCTTTCAAGTACACTCATTTATATCGCTCAAAATCAATGTGAAATGAGATCATATGATTCTACACATCAATTTACATAAGAATCAGCATTAATCTTGATATGCATGAAAATACACTAAATGCGCAATTTTCGGGTTTTCAGTACACTCATTTATATTGCTCAGAATCAATTTTAAATGAGACCATATGATTCTACACATCAATTTACATAAGAATCAGCATTAATCTTGATATGCATGAAAAAACACCAAATGCGCAATTTTCGGGCTTTCAGTACAATCATTTATATTGCTCAGAATCAAATTTAAATGAAACCATATGATTCTACTCATCAATTTACATAAGAATCAGCATTAATCTTGATATGCATGAAAATACACTAAATGCGCAATTTTCGGGCTTTCAGTACACTCATATATATTGCAAAGAAATTAATTTTAAATGAGTACGTATGATTCTACACATCAATATACATAAAAATCAGCATTAATCTTGACATGCATGAAAATACACTAAATGCGCAGTTTTTGGTCTTTCAGTACACTCATTTATATTGATCAGAATCAATTTAAAATGAGACCATATGATTCTACACATCAATTTACATAAGAATCAGCATTAATCTTGATATGCATGAAAATACACTAAATGCGCAATTTTGGGGCTTTTAGTACACTCATTTATATTGCTCAGAATCAATTTTAAATGAGTCCGTAAGATTCTACACATCAATTTACATAAGAATCAGCATTAATCTTGATATGCATGAAAATACACTAAATGCGCAATTTTCGGGCTTTTAGTACACTCATTTATATTGCTCAGAATCAATTTTAAATGAGTCCGTAAGATTCTACACAACAATTTTCATAAGAATCAACATTAAACTTGATATGCATGAAAATACACTAAATGCGCAATCTTCGGGCTTTCAAGTACACTCATTTATATCGCTCAAAATCAATGTGAAATGAGATCATATGATTCTACACATCAATTTACATAAGAATCAGCATTAATCTTGATATGCATGAAAATACACTAAATGCGCAATTTTCGGGCTTCAGTACACTCATTTATATTGCTCAGAATCAATTTTAAATGAAACCATATGATTCTACACATCAATTTACATAAGAATCAGCATTAATCTTGATATGCATGAAAATACACTAAATGCGCAATTTTAGGGCTTTCAGTACACTCATTTATATGGCTCAGAATCAATTTTAAATGAGACCGTATGATTCTACACATCAATTTACATAAGAATCAGCATTAATCTTGATATGCATGAAAATACACTAAATGCGCAGTTTTTGGTCTTTCAGTACAGTCATTTATATTGATCAGAATCAATTTTAAAAGAGACCATATTTTTCTACACATCAATTTACATAAGAATCAGCATTAATCTTGATATGCATGAAAATACACTAAATGCGCAATTTTCGGGCTTTCAGTACACTCATTTATATTGCTCAGAATCAATTTTAAATGAAACTATATGATTCTACACATCAATTTACATAAGAATCAGCATTAATCTTGATATGCATGAAAATACACTAAATGCGCAATTTTCGGGCTTTCAGTACACTCATTTATATTGCTCAGAATCAATTTTAAATGAGACCGTATCATTCTACACATCAATTTACATAAGAATCAGAATTAATCTTGATATGCATGAAAATACAATAAATGCGCAGTTTTTGTTCTTTCAGTACACTCATTTATATTGATTAGAATCAAGTTTAAATTAGACCATATGATTCTACACATCAATTTACATAAGAATCAGCATTAATCTTGATGTGCATGAAAATACACTAAATGCGCAATTTTCGGGCTTTCAAGTACACTCATTTATATCGCTCAAAATCAATGTGAAATGAGATCATATGATTCTACACATCAATTTACATAAGAATCAGCATTAATCTTGATATGCATGAAAATACACTAAATGCGCAATTTTCGGGCTTTCAGTACACTCATTTATATTGCTCAGAATCAATTTTAAATGAAACCATATGATTCTACACATCAATTTACATAAGAATCAGCATTAATCTTGATATGCATGAAAATACACTAAATGCGCAATTTTCGGGCTTTCAGTACACTCATTTATATGGCTCAGAATCAATTTTAAATGAGACCGTATGATTCTACACATCAATTTACATAAGAATCAGCATTAATCTTGATATGCATGAAAATACACTAAATGCGCAGTTTTTGGTCTTTCAGTACAGTCATTTATATTGATCAGAATCAATTTTAAAAGAGACCATATTTTTCTACACATCAATTTACATAAGAATCAGCATTAATCTTGATATGCATGAAAATACAATAAATGCGCAGTTTTGTTCTTTCAGTACACTCATTTATATTGATTAGAATCAAGTTTAAATTAGACCATATGATTCTACACATCAATTTACATAAGAATCAGCATTAATCTTGATGTGCATGAAAATACACTAAATGCGCAATTTTCGGGCTTTCAGTACACTCATTTATATTGCTCAGAATCAATTTTAAATGAGACCATATGATTCTACACATCAATTTACATAACAATCAGCATTAATCTTGATATGCATGAAAAAACACCAAATGCGCAATTTTCGGGCTTTCAGTACAATCATTTATATTGCTCAGAATCAAATTTAAATGAAACCATATGATTCTACTCATCAATTTACATAAGAATCAGCATTAATCTTGATATTCATGAAAATACACTAAATGTGCAATTTTCGGGCTTTCAGTACACTCATTTATATTGCTCAGAATAAATTTGAAATGAGACCGTATGATTCTACACATGAATTTACATAAGAATCAGCATTAATCTTGATATGCATGAAAATACACTAAATGCGCAGTTTTTGATCATTCAGTACACTCATTTATATTGATCAGAATCCATTTTTAATGAGACCATATGATTCTACACATCAATTTACATAAGAATCAGCATTAATCTTGATGTGCATGAAAATACACTAAATGCGCAATTTTCGGGCTTTCAGTACACTCATTTATATTGCTCAGAATCAATTTTAAATGAGACCATATGATTCTACACTACAATTTACATAAGAATCAGCATAAATCTTGATATGCATGAAAATACAAGAAAAGGCGCAATTTTCGGGCTTTCAGTACAATCATTTATATTGCTCAGAATCAATTTTAAATGAAACCATATGATTCTACTAATCAATTTACATAAGAATCAGCATTAATCTTGATATGCATGAAAATACACTAAATGCGCAATTTTCGGGATTTCAGTACACTCATTTATATTGCAAAGTAATTAATTTTAAATGAGTACGTATGATTCTACACATCAATATACATAAAAATCAGCATTAATCTTGACATGCATTAATATACACTAAATGCGCAGTATTTGGTCTTTCAGTACACTCATTTATATTGATCAGAATCAATTTAAAATGAGACCATATGATTCTACACATCAATTTACATAAGAATCAGCATTAATCTTGATATGCATGAAAATACACTAAATGCGCAATTTTCGGGATTTCAGTACACTCATTTATATTGCAAAGTAATTAATTTTAAATGAGTACGTATGATTCTACACATCAATATACATAAAAATCAGCATTAATCTTGACTTGCATGAAAATACACTAAATGCGCAGTTTTTGGTCTTTCAGTACAGTCATTTATATTGATTAGAATCAAGTTTAAATGAGACCATATGATTCTACACACCAATTTACATAAGAATCAGCATTAATCTTGATATGCATGAAAATACACTAAATGCGCAATTTTCGGGCTCTCAGTACAATCATTTATATTGCTCAGAATCAATTATAAATGAAACGATATGATTCTACTCATCAATTTACATAAGAATCAGCATTAATCTTGATATGCATGAAAATACACTAAATGCGCAATTTTCGGGCTTTCAGTACACTCATTTATATTGATCAGAATCAATTTAAAATGAGACCATATGATTCTACACATCAATTTACATAAGAATCAGCATTAATCTTGATATGCATGAAAATACACTAAATGCGCAATTTTCGGGCTTTCAGTACACTCATTTATATCGCTCAAAATAAATGTGAAATGAGACCATATGATTCTACACATCAATTTACATAAGAATCAGCATTAATCTTGATATGCATGAAAATACAAGAAAAGGCGCAATTTTCGGGCTTTCAGTACAATCATTTATATGGCTCAGAATCAATTTTAAATGAAACCATATGATTCTACTAATCAATTTACATAAGAATCAGCATTAATCTTGATATGCATGAAAATACACTAAATGCGCAATTTTCGGGATTTCAGTACACTCATTTATATTGCACAGAAATTAATTTTAAATGAGAACGTATGATTCTACACATCAATTTACATAAGAATCTGCATTAATCTTGATATGCATGAAAATACACTAAATGCGCAGTTTTTGGTCTTTCAGTACACTCATTTATATTGATCAGAATCAATTTTAAATGAGACCATATGATTCTACACATCAATTTACATATGAATCAGCATTAATCTTGATATGCATGAAAATACACTAAATGCGCAGTTTTGGACTTTCAGTACAGCCATTTATATTGATCAGAATCAATTTTAAATGAGACCCTATGATTCTACACATCAATTTACATAAGAATCAGCATTAATCTTGATATGCATGAAAATACACTAAATGCGCAATTTTCGGGCTTTCAGTACACTCATTTATATTGCTCAGAATCAATTTTAAATGAATCCATATGATTCTACATATCAATTTACATAAGAATCAGCATTAATCTTGATATGCATGAAAATACACTAAATGCGCAATATTCGGGCTTTCAGTACACTCATTTATATTACTCAGAATCAATTTTAAATGAGACCGTATGATTCTACACATCAATTTACATAAGAATCTGCATTAATCTTGATATGCATGAAAATACACTAAATGCGCAGTTTTTGGTCTTTCAGTACAGTCATTTATATTGATCAGAATAAATTTTAAATGAGACCATATGATTCTACACATCAATTTACATAAGAATCAGCATTAATCTTGATATGCATGAAAATACACTAAATGCGCAATTTTCGGGCTTTCAGTACACTCATTTATATTGCTCAGAATCAATTTTAAATGAAACCATATGATTCTACACATCAATTTACATAAGAATCAGCATTAATCTTGATATGCATGAAAATACACTAAATACGCAGTTTTTGGACTTTCAGTACACACATTTATGTTGATCAGAATCAATTTTAAATGAGACCATATGATTCTACACATCAATTTACATAAGAATCAGCATTAATCTTGATATGCATGAAAATACATTAAATGCGCAATTTTCGGGCTTTCATTACACTCATTTATATTGCTCAAAATCAATTTTAAATGAGACCATTTGATTCTATTCATCGATTTGCATAAGAATCAGCATTAATCTTGATATGCATGAAAATACACTAAATGCGCAATATTCGGGCTTTCAGTACATTCATTTATATTGCTCAGAATCAATTTTAAATGAAACCATATGATTCTACACATCAATTTACATAAGAATCAGCATTAATCTTGATATGCATGAAAATACACTAAATGCGCAATTTTTGGGCTTTCATTACACTCATTTATATTGCTCAGAATCAATTTTAAATGAGACCGTATGATTCTACACATCAATTTACATAAGAATCAGCATTAATCTTGATATGCATGAAAATACACTAAATGCGCAATTTTCGGGCTTTCAGTACACTCATTTATATTGCTCAGAATCAATTTTAAATTAAACCATATGATTCTACACATCAATTTACATAAGAATCAGCATTAATCTTGATATGCATGAAAATACACTAACTGCGCAGTTTTTGTTCTTTCAGTACAGTCATTTATATTGATCAGAATAAATTTGAAATGAGACCATATGATTCTACACATCAATTTACATAAGAATCAGCATTAATCTTGATATGCATGAAAATACACTAAATACGCAGTTTTGGTCTTTCAGTACACACATTTTTATTTTCATGCATATCAAGATTAATGCTGATTCTTATGTAAATTGATGTGTAGAATCATATGGTCTCATTTGAAATTGATTCTGAGCAATATAAATGAGTGTACTTGAAAGCCCGAAAATTGCGCATTCATTGTATTTTCATGCATATCATGTTTAATGCAGATTCATATGTAAATTGATGTGTAGAATCATATGGTCTCATTTAAAATTGATTCTGAACAATATAAATGAGTGTAATGAAAGCCCGAAAATTGCGCATTTAGTGTATTTTCATGCATATCAAGATTAATGCTGATTCTTATGTAAATTGATGTGTAGAATCATATGGTTTCATTTAAAATTGATTCTCAACAATATAAATGATTGTACTGAAAGCCCGAAAATTGCGCATTTAAGTGTATTTTCATGCATATCAAGATTAATGTTGATTCTTATGTAAATTGATGTGTAGAATCATATGGTCTCATTTAAAATTGATTCTGAGCAATATAAATGAGTGTACTGAAAGGCCGAAAATTGAGCATTTAGTGTATTTTCATGCACATCAAGATTAATGCTGATTCTTATGTAAATTGATGTGTAGAATCATATGGTCTCATTTAAAATTGATTCTAATCAATATAAATGAGTGTACTGAATGATCAAAAAGGGCGCATTTAGTGTATTTTCATGCATATCAAGATTAATGCAGATTCTTATGTGAATTGATGTGTAGAATCATACGGTCTCATTTAAAATTGTTTCTGAGCAATATAAATGAGTGGACTGATTGCCCGAAAATTGCGCATTTTGTGTATTTTCAAGCATATCAAATTAATGCTGATTCTTATGTAAATTGATGTGTAGAATCATATGGTTTCATTTGAAATTGATTCTGATCAATATAAATGAGTGTACTGAAAGCCCGAAAATTGCGCATTTAGTGTATTTTCATGCATATCTAGATTAATGCTGATTCTTATGTAAATTGATGTGTAGAATCATACGGTCTCATTTAAAATTTATTCTGAGCAATATAAATGAGTGTACTGAAAGCTCTAAAATTGCGCATTTAGTGTACTTTCATGCATATCAATATTAATGCTGATTCTTATGTAAATTGATGTGTAGAATCATATGGTTTCATTTAAAATTGATTCTGAGCAATATAAATGAGTGTACTGAAAGCCCGAAAATTGCGCATTTAGTGTATTTTCATGCATATCTAGATTAATGCTGATTCTTATGTAAATTGGTGTGTAGAATCATATGGTCTCATTTAAAATTGATTCTGAGCAATATAAATGAGTGTACTGAAAGCCCGAAAACTGCGCATTTAGTGTATTTTCATGCATATCAAGATTAATGATGATTCTTATGTAAATTGATGTGTAGAATCATATGGACTCATTTCACATTGGTTTTGAGCGATATAAATAAGTGTACTTGAAAGCCCGAAAATTGCGCATTTAGTGTATTTTCATGCATATCAAGATTAATGCTGATTCTTATGTAAATTGATGTGTAGAATCATATGGACTCATTTTAAATTGATTTTGATCAATATAAATGAGTGTACTGAAAGACCGAAAACTGCGCATTTAGTGTATTTTCATGCATATCAAGATTAATGCAGATTCTTATGTATATTGATGTGTAGAATCATACGTACTCATTTAAAATTAATTTCTGTGCAATATAAATGAGTGTACTGAAAGCCCGAAAATTGCGCATTTAGTGTATTTTCATGCATATCAAGATTAATGCTGATTCTTATGTAAATTGATGAGTAGAATCATATGGTTTCATTTAAAATTTATTCTGAGCAATATAAATGAGTGTACTGATTGCCCAAAAATGGCGCATTTAGTGTATTTTCATGCATATCAAGATTAATGCTGATTCTTATGTAAATTGATGTGTAGAATCATATGGTTTCATTTGAAATTGATTCTGAGCAATATAAATGAGTGTACTGAAAGCCCGAAAACTGCGCATTTAGTGTATTTTCATGCATATCAAGATTAATGCTGATTCTCATGTAAATTGATGTGTAGAATCATATGATCTCATTTCACATTGATTTTGAGCGATATAAATAAGTGTACTTGAAAGCCCGAAAATTGCGCATTTAGTGTATTTTCATGCATATCAAGATTAATGCTGATTCTTATGTAAATTGATGTGTAGAATCATATGGTCTCATTTTAAATAGATTCTGCTCAATATAAATGAGTGTATTGAAAGTCCAAAAACTGCGCATTTAGTGTATTTTCATGCATATCAAGATTAATGCAGATTCTTATATATATTGATGTGTAGAATCATACGTACTCAATTAAAATTAATTTCTGTGCAATATAAATGAGTGTACTGAAAGCCCGAAAATTGCGCATTTAGTGTATTTTCATGCATATCAAGATTAATGCTGATTCTTATTTAAATTGATGAGTAGAATCATATGGTTTCATTTAAAATTGATTCTGAGCAATATAAATGATTGTACTGAAAGCCCGAAAATTGCGCATTTAGTGTATTTTCATGCATATCAAGATTAATGCTGATTCTTATGTAAATTGATGTGTAGAATCGTATGGTCTCATTTAAAATTGATACTGAGCAATATAAATGAGTGTACTGAAAGCCCGAAAATTGCGCATTTAGTGTTTTTTCATGCATATCAAGATTAATGCTGATTCTTATGTAAATTGATGTGTAGAATCATATGGTCTCATTTAAAATTGATTCTAATCAATATAAATACTGTACTGAAAGACCAGAAACTGCGCATTTAGTGTATTTTCATGCATATCAAGATTAATGCTGATTCTTATGTGAATTGATGCGTGGAATCATACGGTCGCAATTAAAATTGATTCTGAGCAATATAAATGAGTGTACTGAAAGCCCGAAAATTGCGCATTTAGTGTATTTTCATGCATATCAAGATTAATGCTGATTCTAATGTAAATTGAGGTGTAGAATCATATGGTCTCATTTAAAATTGATTCTGATCAATTTAAATGAGTGTACTGAAAGACCAAAAACTGCGCATTTAGTGTATTTTCATGCATATCAAGATTAATGCTGATTCTTATGTAAATTGATGAGTAGAATCATATGGTTTCATTTAAAATTGATTCTGAGCGATATAAATGAGTGTACTGAAAGACCAAAAACTGCGCATTTAGTGTATTTTCATGCATATCAAGATTAATGCTGATTCTTATGTAAATTGATGTGTAGAATCGTATGGTTAATGTAAAATTGATTCTGAGCAATATAAATGAGTGTACTGAAAGCCCGAAAATTTGGCATTTAGTTTATTTTCATGCATATCAAGAATAATGCTGATTCTTATGTAAATTGATGTGTAGAATCATATGGTTTCATTTAAAATTGATTCTGAGCAATATAAATGAGTGTACTGAAAGCCCGAAAATTGCGCATTTAGTGTATTTTAATGCATATCAAGATTAATGCTGATTCTTATGTACATTGATGTGTAGAATCATATGGTCTCATTTAAAATTGATTCTGATCAGTATACATGAGTGTACTGAATGTCCAAAAACTGCGCATTTAGTGTATTTTCATGCATATCAAGATTAATGCTGATTCTTATGTAAATTGATGTGTAGAATCGTATGGTCTCATTTAAAATTGATACTGAGCAATATAAATGAGTGTACTGAAAGCCCGAAAATTGCGCATTTAGTGTTTTTTCATGCATATCAAGATTAATGCTGATTCTTATGTAAATTGATGTGTAGAATCATATGGTCTCATTTAAAATTGATTCTAATCAATATAAATACTGTACTGAAAGACCAGAAACTGCGCATTTAGTGTATTTTCATGCATATCAAGATTAATGCTGATTCTTATGTGAATTGATGCGTGGAATCATACGGTCGCAATTAAAATTGATTCTGAGCAATATAAATGAGTGTACTGAAAGCCCGAAAATTGCGCATTTAGTGTATTTTCATGCATATCAAGATTAATGCTGATTCTAATGTAAATTGAGGTGTAGAATCATATGGTCTCATTTCAAATTGATTATGAGCAATATAAATGAGTGGACTGAAACCCGAAAATTGCGCATTTAGTTTATTTTCATGCATATTAAGATTAATGCTGATTCTTATGTAAATTGATGTGTAGAATCATATGGTCTCATTTCACATTGATTTTGAGCGATATAAATGAGTGTACTTGAAAGCTCGAAAATTGCGCATTTAGTGTATTTTCAAGCATATCAAGTTTAATGCTGATTCTTATGTAAAATGATGTGTAGAATCATATGGTCTCATTTAAAATTGATTCTAATCAATATAAATGAGTGTACTGAATGATCAAAAAGGGCGCATTTAGTGTATTTTCATGCATATCAAGATTAATGCAGATTCTTATGTGAATTGATGTGTAGAATCATACGGTCTCATTTAAAATTGTTTCTGAGCAATATAAATGAGTGGACTGATTGCCCGAAAATTGCGCATTTTGTGTATTTTCAAGCATATCAAATTAATGCTGATTCTTATGTAAATTGATGTGTAGAATCATATGGTTTCATTTGAAATTGATTCTGATCAATATAAATGAGTGTACTGAAAGCCCGAAAATTGCGCATTTAGTGTATTTTCATGCATATCTAGATTAATGCTGATTCTTATGTAAATTGATGTGTAGAATCATACGGTCTCATTTAAAATTTATTCTGAGCAATATAAATGAGTGTACTGAAAGCTCTAAAATTGCGCATTTAGTGTACTTTCATGCATATCAATATTAATGCTGATTCTTATGTAAATTGATGTGTAGAATCATATGGTTTCATTTAAAATTGATTCTGAGCAATATAAATGAGTGTACTGAAAGCCCGAAAATTGCGCATTTAGTGTATTTTCATGCATATCTAGATTAATGCTGATTCTTATGTAAATTGGTGTGTAGAATCATATGGTCTCATTTAAAATTGATTCTGAGCAATATAAATGAGTGTACTGAAAGCCCGAAAACTGCGCATTTAGTGTATTTTCATGCATATCAAGATTAATGATGATTCTTATGTAAATTGATGTGTAGAATCATATGGACTCATTTCACATTGGTTTTGAGCGATATAAATAAGTGTACTTGAAAGCCCGAAAATTGCGCATTTAGTGTATTTTCATGCATATCAAGATTAATGCTGATTCTTATGTAAATTGATGTGTAGAATCATATGGACTCATTTTAAATTGATTTTGATCAATATAAATGAGTGTACTGAAAGACCGAAAACTGCGCATTTAGTGTATTTTCATGCATATCAAGATTAATGCAGATTCTTATGTATATTGATGTGTAGAATCATACGTACTCATTTAAAATTAATTTCTGTGCAATATAAATGAGTGTACTGAAAGCCCGAAAATTGCGCATTTAGTGTATTTTCATGCATATCAAGATTAATGCTGATTCTTATGTAAATTGATGAGTAGAATCATATGGTTTCATTTAAAATTTATTCTGAGCAATATAAATGAGTGTACTGATTGCCCAAAAATGGCGCATTTAGTGTATTTTCATGCATATCAAGATTAATGCTGATTCTTATGTAAATTGATGTGTAGAATCATATGGTTTCATTTGAAATTGATTCTGAGCAATATAAATGAGTGTACTGAAAGCCCGAAAACTGCGCATTTAGTGTATTTTCATGCATATCAAGATTAATGCTGATTCTCATGTAAATTGATGTGTAGAATCATATGATCTCATTTCACATTGATTTTGAGCGATATAAATAAGTGTACTTGAAAGCCCGAAAATTGCGCATTTAGTGTATTTTCATGCATATCAAGATTAATGCTGATTCTTATGTAAATTGATGTGTAGAATCATATGGTCTCATTTTAAATAGATTCTGCTCAATATAAATGAGTGTATTGAAAGTCCAAAAACTGCGCATTTAGTGTATTTTCATGCATATCAAGATTAATGCAGATTCTTATATATATTGATGTGTAGAATCATACGTACTCAATTAAAATTAATTTCTGTGCAATATAAATGAGTGTACTGAAAGCCCGAAAATTGCGCATTTAGTGTATTTTCATGCATATCAAGATTAATGCTGATTCTTATTTAAATTGATGAGTAGAATCATATGGTTTCATTTAAAATTGATTCTGAGCAATATAAATGATTGTACTGAAAGCCCGAAAATTGCGCATTTAGTGTATTTTCATGCATATCAAGATTAATGCTGATTCTTATGTAAATTGATGTGTAGAATCGTATGGTCTCATTTAAAATTGATACTGAGCAATATAAATGAGTGTACTGAAAGCCCGAAAATTGCGCATTTAGTGTTTTTACATGCATATCAAGATTAATGCTGATTCTTATGTAAATTGATGTGTAGAATCATATGGTCTCATTTAAAATTGATTCTAATCAATATAAATACTGTACTGAAAGACCAGAAACTGCGCATTTAGTGTATTTTCATGCATATCAAGATTAATGCTGATTCTTATGTGAATTGATGCGTGGAATCATACGGTCGCAATTAAAATTGATTCTGAGCAATATAAATGAGTGTACTGAAAGCCCGAAAATTGCGCATTTAGTGTATTTTCATGCATATCAAGATTAATGCTGATTCTAATGTAAATTGAGGTGTAGAATCATATGGTCTCATTTAAAATTGATTCTGATCAATTTAAATGAGTGTACTGAAAGACCAAAAACTGCGCATTTAGTGTATTTTCATGCATATCAAGATTAATGCTGATTCTTATGTAAATTGATGAGTAGAATCATATGGTTTCATTTAAAATTGATTCTGAGCGATATAAATGAGTGTACTGAAAGACCAAAAACTGCGCATTTAGTGTATTTTCATGCATATCAAGATTAATGCTGATTCTTATGTAAATTGATGTGTAGAATCATATGGTCTCATTTAAAATTGATTCTGATCAACATAAATGTGTGTACTGAAAGACCAAAAACTGCGTATTTAGTGTATTTTCATGCATATCAAGATTAATGCTGATTCTTATGTAAATTGATGTGTAGAATCGTATGGTTAATGTAAAATTGATTCTGAGCAATATAAATGAGTGTACTGAAAGCCCGAAAATTTGGCATTTAGTTTATTTTCATGCATATCAAGAATAATGCTGATTCTTATGTAAATTGATGTGTAGAATCATATGGTTTCATTTAAAATTGATTCTGAGCAATATAAATGAGTGTACTGAAAGCCCGAAAATTGCGCATTTAGTGTATTTTAATGCATATCAAGATTAATGCTGATTCTTATGTACATTGATGTGTAGAATCATATGGTCTCATTTAAAATTGATTCTGATCAGTATACATGAGTGTACTGAATGTCCAAAAACTGCGCATTTAGTGTATTTTCATGCATATCAAGATTAATGCTGATTCTTATGTAAATTGATGTGTAGAATCGTATGGTCTCATTTAAAATTGATACTGAGCAATATAAATGAGTGTACTGAAAGCCCGAAAATTGCGCATTTAGTGTTTTTTCATGCATATCAAGATTAATGCTGATTCTTATGTAAATTGATGTGTAGAATCATATGGTCTCATTTAAAATTGATTCTAATCAATATAAATACTGTACTGAAAGACCAGAAACTGCGCATTTAGTGTATTTTCATGCATATCAAGATTAATGCTGATTCTTATGTGAATTGATGCGTGGAATCATACGGTCGCAATTAAAATTGATTCTGAGCAATATAAATGAGTGTACTGAAAGCCCGAAAATTGCGCATTTAGTGTATTTTCATGCATATCAAGATTAATGCTGATTCTAATGTAAATTGAGGTGTAGAATCATATGGTCTCATTTCAAATTGATTATGAGCAATATAAATGAGTGGACTGAAACCCGAAAATTGCGCATTTAGTTTATTTTCATGCATATTAAGATTAATGCTGATTCTTATGTAAATTGATGTGTAGAATCATATGGTCTCATTTCACATTGATTTTGAGCGATATAAATGAGTGTACTTGAAAGCTCGAAAATTGCGCATTTAGTGTATTTTCAAGCATATCAAGTTTAATGCTGATTCTTATGTAAAATGATGTGTAGAATCATATGGTCTCATTTAAAATTGATTCTGATCAATTTAAATGAGTGTACTGAAAGACCAAAAACTGCGCATTTAGTGTATTTTCATGCATATCAAGATTAATGCTGATTCTTATGTAAATTGATGAGTAGAATCATATGGTCTCATTTAAAATTGATTCTGAGCGATATAAATGAGTGTACTGAAAGACCAAAAACTGCGCATTTAGTGTAATTTCATGCATATCAAGATTAATGCTGATTCTTATGTAAATTGATGTGTAGAATCATATGGTCTCATGTAAATTGATTCTGATCAACATAAATGTGTGTACTGAAAGACCAAAAACTGCGTATTTAGTGTATTTTCATGCATATCAAGATTAATGCTGATTCTTATGTAAATTGATGTGTAGAATCGTATGGTTAATGTAAAATTGATTCTGAGCAATATAAATGAGTGTACTGAAAGCCCGAAAATTTGGCATTTATTTTATTTTCATGCATATCAAGAATAATGCTGATTCTTATGTAAATTGATGTGTAGAATCATATGGTTTCATTTAAAATTGATTCTGAGCAATATAAATGAGTGTACTGAAAGCGCGAAAATTGCGCATTTAGTGTATTTTAATGCATATCAAGATTAATGCTGATTCTTATGTACATTGATGTGTAGAATCATATGGTCTCATTTAAAATTGATTCTGATCAGTATACATGAGTGTACTGAATGTCCAAAAACTGCGCATTTAGTGTATTTTCATGCATATCAAGATTAATGCTGATCCTCATGTAAATTGATGTGTAGAATCATACGGTCTCATTTAAAATTGATTCTGAGCAATATAAATGAGTGTACTGAAAGCCCGAAAATTGCGCATTTAGTGTATTTTCATGCATATCAAGATTAATGCTGATTCTTATGTAAATTGATGTGTAGAATCATATGGTCTCATTTAAAATTGATTCTGATCAATATAGATGAGTGTTCTGAAAGACCAAAACAGCGTATTTAGTGTATTTTCATGCATATCAAGATTAATGCTGATTCTTATGTAAATTGTTGTGTAGAATCATATGGTTTCATTTAAAATTGATTCTGAGCAATATAAATGAGTGTACTGAAAGCCCGAAAATTGCGCATTTAGTGTATTTTCATGCATATCAAGATTAATGCTGATTCTTTTGTAAATTGATGTATAGAATAATATGGTCTCATTTAAAATTCATTCTGATCAATATAAATGACTGTACTGAAAGATCAAATACTGCGCATTTAGTGCATTTTCATGCATATCAAGATTAATGCTGATTCTTATGTAAATTGATCTGTAGAATCATACGGGCTCATTTAAAATTGATTCTGAGCAATATAAATGAGTGTACTGAAAGCCCGAAAATTGCGCATTTAGTGTATTTTCATGCATATCAAGATTTATGCTGATTCTTATGTAAATTGATTTGTAGAATCATATGGTTTCATTTACAATTGATTCTGAGCAATATAAATGAATGTACTGAAAGCCCGAAAATTGCGCATTTAGTGTATTTTCATGCATATCAAGATTAATGCTGATTCTTATGTAAATTGATGTGTAGAATCATATGGTCTCATTTAAAATTGATTCTGATCAACATAAATGTGTGTACTGAAAGTCCAAAAACTGCGTATTTAGTGAATTTTCATGTATATCAAGATTAATGCTGATTCTTATGTAAATTGATGTGTAGAATCACATGGTTTCATTTAAAATTGATTCTGAGCAATATAAATGAATGTACTGAAAGCCCGAAAATTGCGCATTTAGTGTATTTTCATGCATATCAAGATTAATGCTGATTCTTATGTAAATTGATGTGTAGAATCATATGGTCTCATTTAAAATTGATTCTGATCAACATAAATGTGTGTACTGAAAGACCAAAAACTGCGTATTTAGTGTATTTTCATGCATATCAAGATTAATGCTGATTCTTATGTAAATTGATGTGTAGAATCGTATGGTTAATGTAAAATTGATTCTGAGCAATATAAATGAGTGTACTGAAAGCCCGAAAATTTGGCATTTAGTTTATTTTCATGCATATCAAGAATAATGCTGATTCTTATGTAAATTGATGTGTAGAATCATATGGTTTCATTTAAAATTGATTCTGAGCAATATAAATGAGTGTACTGAAAGCCCGAAAATTGCGCATTTAGTGTATGTTAATGCATATCAAGATTAATGCTGATTCTTATGTACATTGATGTGTAGAATCATATGGTCTCATTTAAAATTGATTCTGATCAGTATACATGAGTGTACTGAATGTCCAAAAACTGCGCATTTAGTGTATTTTCATGCATATCAAGATTAATGCTGATTCTTTTGTAAATTGATGTGTAGAATAATATGGTCTCATTTAAAATTCATTCTGATCAATATAAATGACTGTACTGAAAGATCAAATACTGCGCATTTAGTGCATTTTCATGCATATCAAGATTAATGCTGATTCTCATGTAAATTGATGTGTAGAATCATACGGGCTCATTTAAAATAGATTCTGAGCAATATAAATGAGTGTACTGAAAGCCCGAAAATTGCGCATTTAGTGTATTTTGGTGCATATCAAGATTTATGCTGATTCTTATGTAAATTGATTTGTAGAATCATATGGTTTCATTTACAATTGATTCTGAGCAATATAAATGAATGTACTGAAAGCCGAAAAATTGCGCATTTAGTGTATTTTCATGCATATCAAGATTAATGCTGATTCTTATGTAAATTGATGTGTAGAATCATATGGTCTCATATAAAATTGATTCTGATCAACATAAATGTGTGTACTGAAAGTCCAAAAACTGCGTATTAGTGTATTTTCATGTATATCAAGATTAATGCTGATTCTTATGTAAATTGATGTGTAGAATCACATGGTTTCATTTAAAATTGATTCTGAGCAATATAAATGAATGTACTGAAAGCCCGAAAATTGCGCATTTAGTGTATTTTCATGCATATCAAGATTAATGCTGATTCTTATGTAAATTGATGTGTAGAATCATATGGTCTCAATTAAAATTGATTCTGATCAACATAAATGTGTGTACTGAAAGACCAAAAACTGCGTATTTAGTGTATTTTCATGCATATCAAGATTAATGCTGATTCTTATGTAAATTGATGTGTAGAATCGTATGGTCTAATGTAAAATTGATTCTGAGCAATATAAATGAGTGTACTGAAAGCCCGAAAATTGCGCATTTAGAGTATTTTCATGAATATCAAGAATAATGCTGATTCTTATGTAAATTGATGTGTAGAATCATATGGTTTCATTTAAAATTGATTCTGAGCAATATAAATGAGTGTACTGAAAGCCCGAAAATTGCGCATTTAGTGTATTTTAATGCATATCAAGATTAATGCTGATTCTTATGTACATTGATGTGTAGAATCATATGGTCTCATTTAAAATTGATTCTGATCAGTATACATGAGTGTACTGAAAGTCCAAAAACTGCGCATTTAGTGTATTTTCATGCATATCAAGATTAATGCTGATCCTTATGTAAATTGATGTGTAGAATCATACGGTCTCATTTAAAATTGATTCTGAGCAATATAAATGAGTGTACTGAAAGCCCGAAAATTGCGCATTTAGTGTATTTTCATGCATATCAAGATTAATGCTGATTCTTATGTAAATTGTTGTGTAGAATCATATGGTTTCATTTAAAATTTATTCTGAGCAATATAAATGAGTGTACTGAAAGCCCGAAAATTGCGCATTTAGTGTATTTTCATGCATATGAATATTAATGCTGATTCTTATGTAAATTGATGTGTAGAATCATATGGTCTCATTTAAAATTGATTCTGAGCAATATAAATGAATGTACTGAATGCCCGAATATTGCGCATTTAGAGTATTTTCATGCATATCAAGATTAAAGCTGATTCATATGTAAATTGATGTGTAGAATAATATGGTCTCATTTAAAATTGAATCTGATCAATATAGATGAGTGTTCTGAAAGACCAAAAACCGCGTATTTAGTGTATTTTCATGCATATCAAGATTAATGCTGATTCTTATGTAAATTGTTGTGTAGAATCATATGGTTTCATTTAAAATTGATTCTGAGCAATATAAATGAGTGTACTGAAAGCCCGAAAATTGCGCATTTAGTGTATTTTCATGCATATCAAGATTAATGCTGATTCTTTTGTAAATTGATGTGTAGAATAATATGGTCTCATTTAAAATTCATTCTGATCAATATAAATGACTGTACTGAAAGATCAAATACTGCGCATTTAGTGTATATTCATGCATATCAAGATTAATGCTGATTCTTATGTAAATTGATGTGTAGAATCATATGGTTTCATTTAAAATTGATTCTGAGCAATATAAATGAATGTACTGAAAGCCCGAAAATTGCGCATTTAGTGTATTTTCATGCATATCAAGATTAATGCTGATTCTTATGTAAATTGTTGTGTAGAATCATATGGTCTCATTTAAAATTGATTCTGATCAACATAAATGTGTGTACTGAAAGACCAAAAACTGCGTATTTAGTGTATTTTCATGTATATCAAAATTAATGCTGATTCTTATGTAAATTGATGTGTAGAATCATATGGTTTCATTTAAAATTGATTCTGAGCAATATAAATGAATGTACTGAAAGCCCGAAAATTGCGCATTTAGTGTATTTTCATGCATATCAAGATTAATGCTGATTCTTATGTAAATTGATGTGTAGAATCATATGGTCTCATTTAAAATTGATTCTGATCAACATAAATGTGTGTACTGAAAGACCAAAAACTGCGTATTTAGTGTATTTTCATGCATATCAAGATTCATGCATATTCTTATGTAAATTGGTGTGTAGAATGATACGGTCTCATTTAAAATAGTTTCTGAGCAATATAAATGAGTGTACTGAAATCCCGAAAATTGCGCATTTAGTGTATTTTCATGCATATCAAGATTAAAGCTGATTCTTATGTAAATTGATGTGTAGAATCATATGGTCTCATTTAAAATTGATTCTGATCAATATAGATGAGTGTTCTGAAAGACCAAAAACTGCGTATTTAGTGTATTTTCATGCATATCAAGATTAATGCTGATTCTTATGTAAATTGTTGTGTAGAATCATATGGTTTCATTTAAAATTGATTCTGAGCAATATAAATGAGTGCACTGAAAGCCCGAAAATTGCGCATTTAGTGTATTTTCATGCATATCAAGATTAATGCTGATTCTTTTGTAAATTGATGTGTAGAATAATATGGTCTCATTTAAAATTCATTCTGATCAATATAAATGACTGTACTGAAAGATCAAATACTGCGCATTTAGTGTATTTTCATGCATATCAAGATTAACGCTGATTCTTATGTAAATTGATGTGTAGAATCATACGGGCTCATTTCAAATTGATTCTGAGCAATATAAATGAGTGCACTGAAAGCCCGAAAATTGCGCATTTAGTGTATTTTCATGCATATCAAGATTTATGCTGATTCTTATGTAAATTGATGTGTAGAATCATATGGTTTCATTTAAAATTGATTCTGAGCAATATAAATGAATGTACTGAAAGCCCGAAAATTGCGCATTTAGTGTATTTTCATGCATATCAAGATTAATGCTGATTCTTATGTAAATTGTTGTGTAGAATCATATGGTCTCATTTAAAATTGATTCTGATCAACATAAATGTGTGTACTGAAAGACCAAAAACTGCGTATTTAGTGTATTTTCATGTATATCAAGATTAATGCTGATTCTTATGTAAATTGATGTGTAGAATCATATGGTTTCATTTAAAATTGATTCTCAGCAATATAAATGAATGTACTGAAAGCCCGAAAATTGCGCATTTAGTGTATTTTCATGCATATCAAGATTAATGCTGATTCTTATGTAAATTGATGTGTAGAATCATATGGTCTCATTTAAAATTGATTCTGATCAACATAAATGTGTGTACTGAAAGACCAAAAACTGCGCATTTAGTGTATTTTCATGCATATCAAGATTCATGCTGATTCTTATGTAAATTGGTGTGTAGAATGATACGGTCTCATTTAAAATAGTTTCTGAGCAATATAAATGAGTGTACTGAAATCCCGAAAATTGCGCATTTAGTGTATTTTCATGCATATCAAGATTAATGCTGATTCTTATGTAAATTGATGTGTAGAATCATATGGTTTCATTTAAAATTGATTCTGAGCAATATAAATGAGTGTACTGAAAGCCCGAAAATTGCGCATTTAATGTATTTTCATGCATATCAAGATTAATGCTGATTCTTATGTAAATTGATGTGTAGAATCATGTGGTTTCATTTAAAATTTATTCTGATCAATATAAATGAGTGTACTGAATGATCAAAAACTGCGCATTTAATGTATTTTCATGCATATCAAGATTAATGCTGATTCTTATGTAAATTGATGTGTAGAATCATATGGTTTCATTTAAAATTGATTCTGAGCAATATAAATGAATGTACTGAAAGCCCGAGAATTGCGCATTTAGTGTATTTTCATGCATATCAAGATTAATGCTGATTCTTATGTAAATTGATGTGTAGAATCATATGGTCTCATTTAAAATTGATTCTGATCAACATAAATGTGTGTACTGAAAGCCCGAAAATTGCGCATTTAGTGTATTTTCATGCATATCAAGATTATTGCTGATTCTTATGTAAATTGATGTGTAGAATCATACGGGCTCATTTAAAATTGATTCTGAGCAATATAAATGAGTGTACTGAAAGCCCGAAAATTGCGCATTTAGTGTATTTTCATGCATAACAAGATTAATGCTGAATCTTATGTAAATTGATGTGTAGAATCATATGGTTTCATTAAAAACTGATTCTGAGCAATATAAATGAGTGTACTGAAAGCCCGAAAATTGCGCATTTAGTGTATTTTCATGCATATCAAGATTAATGCTGATTCTTATGTAAATTGATGTGTAGAATCATATGGTCTCATTTCAAATTGATTCTGAGCAATATAAATGAGTGTGCTGAAAGCCCGAAAATTGCGCATTTAGTGTATTTTCAGGCATATCAAGATTAATGCTGATTCTTATGTAAATTGATGTGTAGAATGATATGGTCTCATTTAAAATTCATTCTGATCAATATAAATGAGTGTACTGAAAGATCAAAAACTGCGCATTTAGTGTATTTTCATGCATATCAAGATTAATGCTGATTCTTATGTAAATTGATGTGTAGAATCACAAGGGCTCATTTAAAATTGATTCTGAGCAATATAAATGAGTGTACTGAAAGCCCGAAAATTGCGCATTTAGTGTATTTTCCTGCATATCAAGATTAATGCTGATTCTTATGTAAATTGATGTGTAGAATCATATGGTTTCATTTAAAATTGATTCTGATCAACATAAATGTGTGTACTGAAAGCCCGAAAATTGCGCATTTAGTGTATTTTGATGCATATCAAGATTATTGCTGATTCTTATGTAAATTGATGTGTAGAATCATACGGGCTCATTTAAAATTGATTTTGAGCAATATAAATGGGTGTACTGAAAGCCCGAAAATTGCGCATTTAGTGTATTTTCATGCATATCAAGATTAATGCTGATTCTTATGTAAATTGATGTGTAGAATCATATGGTTTCATTTAAAATTGATTCTGAGCAATATAAATGAATGTACTGAAAGCCCGAAAATTGCGCATTTAGTGTATTTTCATGCATATCAAGATTAATGCTGACTCTTATGTAAATTGATGTGTAGAATCATATGGTCTCATTTAAAATTGATTCTGAGCAATATAAATGTGTGTACTGAAAGCCCAATAATTGCGCATTTAGTGTATTTTCATGCATATCAAGATTAATGCTGATTCTTTTGTAAATTGATATGTAGAATCATATGGTCTCATTTAAAATTGATTCTGATCAATATAAATGACTGTACTGAAAGACCAAATACTGCGCATTTAGTGTATTTTCATGCATATCAAGATTAATGCTGATTCTTATGTAAATTGATGTGTAGAATCATACGGTCTCACTTAAAATTGATTCTGAGCAATATAAATGAATGTACTGAAAGCCCGAAAAATGCGCTTTTAGTGTATTTTCATCCATATCAAGATTAATGCTGATTCTTATGTAAATTGATGTGTAGAATCATATGGTTTCATTTAAAATTGATTCTGAGCATTATAAATGAGTGTACTGAAAGCCCGAAAATTGCGCATTTAGTATATATTCATGCATATCAAGATTAATGCTGATTCTTATGTAAATTGATGTGTAGAATCATATGGTCTCATTTAAAATTGATTCTGAGCAATATAAATGAGTGTGCTGAAAGCCCGAAAATTGCGCATTTAGTGTATTTTCATGCATATCAAGATTAATGCTGATTCTTATGTAAATTGATGTGTAGAATCACATGGTCTCATTTAAAATTGATTCTGAGCAATATAAATGAGTGTACTGAAAGCCCGAAAATTGCGCATTTAGTGTATTTTCATGCATATCAAGATTAATGCTGATTCTTATGTAAATTGATGTGTAGAATGATAAGGTCTCATTTAAAATTGTTTCTGAGCAATATAAATGAGTGTACTAAAATCCCAAAAATTGCGCATTTAGTGTATTTTCATGCATATCAAGATTAATGCTGATTCTTATGTAAATTGATGTGTAGAATCATATGGTTTCATTTAAAATTGATTCTGAGCAATATAAATGAGTGTACTGAAAGCCCGAAAATTGCGCATTTAGTGTATTTTCATGCATATCAAGATCAATGCTGATTCTTATGTAAATTGATGTGTAGAATCATATTGTCTCATTTAAAATTGATTCTGTGCAATATAAATGAGTGTACTGAAACCCGAAAATTGCGCATTTAGTGTATTTTCATGCATATCAAGATTAATGCTGATTCTTATGTAAATTGATGTGTAGAATCATATGGCCTCATTTCACATTGATTTTGAGCGATATAAATGAGTGTACTTGAAAGCCGGAAAATTGCGCATTAATGTATTTTGATGCATATCAAGTTTAATGCTGTTTCTTATGTCAATTGATGTGTAGAATCATATGGTCTCATTTAAAATTGATTCTGAACAATATAAATGAGTGTAATGAAAGCCCGAAAATTGCGCATTTAGTGTATTTTCATGCATATCAAGATTAATGCTGATTCTTATGTAAATTGATGTGTAGAATCATATGGTTTCATTTAAAATTGATTCTGAGCAATATAAATGAGTGTACTGAAAGCCCGAAAATTGCGCATTTAGTATATAGTCATGCATATCAAGATTAATGCTGATTCTTATGTAAATTGATGTGTAGAATCATATGGTCTCATTTAAAATTGATTCTGAGCAATATAAATGAGTGTGCTGAAAGCCCGAAAATTGCGCATTTAGTGTATTTTCATGCATATCAAGATTAATGATGATTCTTATGTAAATTGATGTGTAGAATCATATGGTCTCATTTGAAATTGATTCTGATCAATATAAATGAGTGTACTGAACGTTCAAAAACTGCGCATTTAGTGTATTTTCATGCATATCAAGATTAATGCTGATTCTTATGTAAATTGATGTGTAGAATCATACGGGCTCATTTAAAATTGATTCTGAGCAATATAAATGATTGTACTGAAAGCCCGAAAATTGCGCATTTAGTGTATTTTCATGCATATCAAGATTAATGCTGATTCTTATGTAAATTGATGTGTAGAATGATAATGTCTCATTTAAAATTGTTTCTGAGCAATATAAATGAGTGTACTAAAATCCCGAAAATTGCGCATTTAGTGTATTTTCATGCATATCAAGATTAATGCTGATTCTTATGTAAATTGATGTGTAGAATCATATGGTTTCATTTAAAATTGATTCTGAGCAATATAAAAAGAGTGTACTGAAAGCCCGAAAATTGCGCATTTAGTGTATTTTCATGCATATCAAGATTAATGCTGATTCTTATGTAAATTGATGTGTAGAATCATATTCTCTCATTTAAAATTGATTCTGTGCAATATAAATGAGTGTACTGAAACCCGAAAATTGCGCATTTAGTGTATGTCCATGCATATCAAGATTAATGCTGATTCTTATGTAAATTGATGTGTAGAATCATATGGTCTCATTTCACATTGATTTTGAGCGATATAAATGAGTGTACTTGAAAGCCGGAAAATTGCGCATTTAGTGTATTTTCATGCATATCAAGTTTAATGCTGATTCTTATGTCAATTGATGTGTAGAATCATATGGTCTCATTTAAAATTGATTCTGAACAATATAAATGAGTGTAATGAAAGCCCGAAAATTGCGCATTTAGTGTATTTTCATGCATATCAAGATTAATGCTGATTCTTATGTAAATTGATGTGTAGAATCATATGGTCTCATTTAAAATTGATTCTGATCAATATAAATGAGTGTACTGAACGTTCAAAAACTGCGCATTTAGTGTATTTTCATGCATATCAAGATTAATGCTGATTCTTATGTAAATTGATGTGTAGAATCATACGGTCTCATTTAAAATTTATTCTGAGCAATATAAATGAGTGTACTGATAGACCGAAAATTGCGCATTTAGTATATATTCATGCATATCAAGATTAATGCTGATTCTTATGTAAATTGAAGTGTAGAATCATATGGTCTCATTTAAAATTGATTCTGTGCAATATAAATGAGTGTGCTGAAAGCCCGAAAATTGCGCATTTAGTGTATTTTCATGCATATCAAGATTAATGCTGATTCTTATGTAAATTGATGTGTAGAATCATATGGTCTCATTTAAAATTGATTCTGATCAATATAAATGAGTGTACTGAACGTTCAAAAACTGCGCATTTAGTGTATTTTCATGCATATCAAGATTAATGCTGATTCTTATGTAAATTGATGTGTAGAATCATACGGGCTCATATAAAATTGATTCTGAGCAATATAAATGATTGTACTGAAAGCCCGAAAATTGCGCATTTAGTGTATTTTCATGCATATCAAGATTAATGCTGATTCTTATGTAAATTGATGTGTAGAATGATAAGGTCTCATTTAGAATTGTTTCTGAGCAATATAAATGAGTGTACTAAAATCCCGAAAATTGCGCATTTAGTGTATTTTCATGCATATCAAGATTAATGCTGATTCTTATGTAAATTGATGTGTAGAATCATATGGTTTCATTTAAAATTGATTCTGAGCAATATAAAAAGAGTGTACTGAAAGCCCGAAAATTGCGCATTTAGTGTATTTTCATGCATATCAAGATTAATGCTGATTCTTATGTAAATTGATGTGTAGAATCATATTGTCTCATTTAAAATTGATTCTGTGCAATATAAATGAGTGTACTGAAACCCGAAAATTGCGCATTTAGTGTATTTTCATGCATATCAAGATTAATGCTGATTCTTATGTAAATTGATGTGTAGAATCATATGGTCTCATTTCACATTGATTTTGAGCGATATAAATGAGTGTACTTGAAAGCCGGAAAATTGCGCATTTAGTGTATTTTCATGCATATCAAGTTTAATGCTGATTCTTATGTCAATTGATGTGTAGAATCATATGGTCTCATTTAAAATTGATTCTGAACAATATAAATGAGTGTAATGAAAGCCCGAAAATTGCGCATTTAGTGTATTTTCATGCATATCAAGATTAATGCTGATTCTTATGTAAACTGATGTGTAGAATGAAATGGTCTCATTTAAAATTGATTCTGATCAATATAAATGAGTGTACTGAACGTTCAAAAACTGCGCATTTAGTGTATTTTCATGCATATCAAGATTAATGCTGATTCTTATGTAAATTGATGTGTAGAATCATACGGGCTCATTTAAAATTGATTCTGAGCAATATAAATGATTGTACTGAAAGCCCGAAAATTGCGCATTTAGTGTATTTTCAAGCATATCAAGATTAATGCTGATTCTTATGTAAATTGATGTGTAGAATGATAAGGTCTCATTTAAAATTGTTTCTGAGCAATATAAATAAGTGTACTAAAATCCCGAAAATTGCGCATTTAGTGTATTTTCATGCATATCAAGATTAATGCTGATTCTTATGTAAATTGATGTGTAGAATCATATGGTTTCATTTAAAATTGATTCTGAGCAATATAAAAAGAGTGTACTGAAAGCCCGAAAATTGCGCATTTAGTGTATTTTCATGCATATCAAGATTAATGCTGATTCTTATGTAAATTGATGTGTAGAATCATATTGTCTCATTTAAAATTGATTCTGAGCAATATAAATGAGTGTACTGAAACCCGAAAATTGCGCATTTAGTGTATTTTCATGCATATTAAGATTAATGCTGATTCTTATGTAAATTGATGTGTAGAATCATATGATCTCATTTCACATTGATTTTGAGCGATATAAATGAGTGTACTTGAAAGCCGGAAAATTGCGCATTTAGTGTATTTTCATGCATATCAAGTTTAATGCTGATTCTTATGTCAATTAATGTGTAGAATCATATGGTCTCATTTAAAATTGATTCTGAACAATATAAATGAGTGTAATGAAAGCCCGAAAATTGCGCATTTAGTGTATTTTCATGCATATCAAGATTAATGCTGATTCTTATGTAAATTGATGTGTAGAATCATATGGTTTCATTTAAAATTGATTCTGAGCAATATAAATGCGTGTACTGAAAGCCCGAAAATTGCGCATTTAGTATATATTCATGCATATCAAGATTAATGCTGATTCTTATGTAAATTGATATGTAGAATCATTTGGTCTCATTTAAAATTGATTCTGAGCAATATAAATGAGTGTGCTGAAAGCCCGAAAATTGCGCATTTAGTGTATTTTCATTCATATCAAGATTAATGCTGATTCTTATGTAAATTGATGTGTAGAATCATATGGTCTCATTTAAAATTGATTCTGATCAATATAAATGAGTGTACTGAAAGTTCAAAAACTGCGCATTTAGTGTATTTTCATGCATATCAAGATTAATGCTGATTCTTATGTAAATTGATGTGTAGAATCAAACGGGCTCATTTAAAATTGATTCTGAGCAATATAAATGATTGTACTGAAAGCCCGAAAATTGCGCATTTAGTGTATTTTCATGCATATCAAGATTAATGCTGATTCTTATGTAAATTGATGTGTAGAATGATAAGGTCTCATTTAAAATTGTTTCTGAGCAATATAAATGAGTGTACTAAAATCCCGAAAATTGCGCATTTAGTGTATTTTCATGCATATCAAGATTAATGCTGATTCTTATGTAAATTGATGTGTAGAATCATATTGTCTCATTTAAAATTGATTCTGTGCAATTTAAATGAGTGTACTGAAACCCGGAATTTGCGCATTAATGCATTTTCATGCATATCAAGATTAATGCTGATTCTTATGTAAATTGATGTTTAGAATCATATGGTCTCATTTCACATTGAATTTGAGCGATATAAATGAGTGTACTTGAAAGCCGGAAAATTGCGCATTTAGTGTATTTTCATGCATATCAAGTTTAATGCTGATTCTTATGTCAATTGATGTGTAGAATCATATGGTCTCATTTAAAATTGATTCTGAACAATATAAATGAGTGTAATGAAAGCCCGAAAATTGCGCATTTAGTGTATTTTCATGCATATCAAGATTAATGCTGATTCTTATGTAAATTGATGTGTAGAAACATATGGTTTCATTTAAAATTGATTCTGAGCAATATAAATGAGTGTACTGAAAGCCCGAAAATTGCGCATTTAGTGTATTTTCATGCATATCAAGAGTAATGCTGATTCTTATTTAATTGATGTGTAGAATCATATGGTTTCATTAAAATTTGATTCTGAGCAATATAAATGAGTGTACAGAAAGCCCGAAAATTGCGCATTTAGTGTATTTTCATGCATATCAAGATTAATGCTGATTCTTATGTAAATTGATGTGTAGAATCATATGGTCTCATTTCAAATTGATTCTGAGCAATATAAATGAGTGTGCTGAAAGCCCGAAAATTGCGCATTTAGTGTATTTTGATGCATATCAAGATTAATGCAGATTCTTATGTAAATTGATGTGTAGAATCATATGGTTTCATTTAAAATTGATTCTGAGCAATATAAATGAGTGTACTGAAAGATCAAAAACTGCGCATTTAGTGTATTGTCATGCATATCAAGATTAATGCTGATTCTTATGTAAATTGATGTGTAGAATCATAGGGGCTCATTTAATATTGATTCTGATCAATATAAATGTGTGTACTGAAAGCCCGAAAATTGCGCATTTAGTGCATTTTCATGCATATCAAGATTAATGCTGATTCTTATGTAAATTGATGTGTAGAATAATATGGTCTCATTTTAAATTGATTCTGAGCAATATAAATGAATGTACTGAAAGCCCGAAAATTGCGCATTTAGTGTATTTTCATGCATATCAAGATTAATGCTGATTCTTATGTAAATTGATGTGTAGAATCATATGGTCTCATTTAAAATTGATTCTGATCAATATAAATGAATGTACTGAAAACCAAAAACTGCGCATTTAGTGTATTTTCATGCATATCAAGATTAATGCTGATTCTTATGTACATTGATGTGTAGAATCATACGGTCTCATTTAAAATTGATTCTGAGCAATATAAATGAGTGTACTGAAAGCCCGAAAATTGCGCATTTAGTGTATATTCATGCATATCAAGATTAATGCTGATTCTTATGTAAATTGATGTGTAGAATCATACGGGCTCATTTCACATTGATTTTGAGCGATATAATTGAGTGTAATTGAAAGCCGGAAAATTGCGCATTTAGTGTATTTTCATGCATATCAAGTTTAATGCTGATTCTTATGTCAATTGATGTGTAGAATCATATGATCTCATTTAAAATCGATTCTGAACAATATAAATGAGTGTAATGAAAGCCCGAAAATTGCGCATTTAGTGTATTTTCATGCATATCAAGATTAATGCTGATTCTTATGTAAATTGATGTGTAGAATCATACGGGCTCATTTAAAATTGATTCTGAGCAATATAAATGATTGTACTGAAAGCCCGAAAATTGCGCATTTAGTGTATTTTCATGCATATCAAGATTAATGCTGATTCTTATGTAAATTGATGTGTAGAATCATATGGTTTCATTTAAAATTGATTCTGAGCAATATAAATGAGTGTACTAAAATCCCGAAAATTGCGCATTTAGTGTATTTTCATGCATATCAAGATTAATGCTGATTCTTATGTAAATTGATGTGTAGAATCATATGGTTTCATTTAAAATTGATTCTGTGCAATATAAAAAGAGTGTACTGAAAGCCCGAAAATTGCGCATTTAATGTATTTTCATGCATATCAAGATTAATGCTGATTCTTATGTAAATTGATGTGTAGAATCATATTGTCTCATTTAAAATTGATTCTGTGCAATATAAATGAGTGTACTGACACCCGAAAATTGCGCATTTAGTGTATTTTCATGCATATCAAGATTAATGCTGATTCTTATGTAAATTGATGTGTAGAATCATATGCTCTCATTTCACATTGATTTTGAGCGATATAAATGAGTGTACTTGAAAGCCGGAAAATTGCGCATTTAGTGTATTTTCATGCATATCAAGTTTAATGCTGATTCTTATGTCAATTGATGTGTAGAATCATATGGTCTCATTTAAAATCGATTCTGAACAATATAAATGAGTGTAATGAAAGCCCGAATATTGCGCATTTAGTGTATTTTCATGCATATCAAGATTAATGCTGATTCTTATGTAAATTGATGTGTAGAATCATATGGTTTCATTTAAAATTGATTCTGAGCAATATAAATGAGTGTACTGAAAGCCCGAAAATTGCGCATTTAGTGTATTTTCATGCATATCAAGATTAATGCTGATTCTTATGTAAATTGATGTGTAGAATCATATGGTTTCATTTAAAATTGATTCTGAGCAATATAAATGAGTGTACTAAAATCTTGAAAATTGCGCATTTAGTGTATTTTCATGCATATCAAGATTAATGCTGATTCTTATGTAAATTGATGTGTAGAATCATATTGTTTCATTTAAAATTGATTCTGAGCAATATAAAAAGAGTGTACTGAAAGCCCGAAAATTGCGCATTTAGTGTATTTTCATGCATATCAAGATTAATGCTGATTCTTATGTAAATTGATGTGTAGAATCATATTGTCTCATTTAAAATTGATTCTGAGCAATATAAATGAGTGTACTGAAACCCGAAAATTGCGCATTTAGTGTATTTTCATGCATATTAAGATTAATGCTGATTCTTATGTAAATTGATGTGTAGAATCATATGATCTCATTTCACATTGATTTTGAGCGATATAAATGAGTGTACTTGAAAGCCGGAAAATTGCGCATTTAGTGTATTTTCATGCATATCAAGTTTAATGCTGATTCTTATGTCAATTAATGTGTAGAATCATATGGTCTCATTTAAAATTAATTCTGAACAATATAAATGAGTGTAATGAAAGCCCGAAAATTGCGCATTTAGTGTATTTTCATGCATATCAAGATTAATGCTGATTCTTATGTAAATTGATGTGTAGAATCATATGGTTTCATTTAAAATTGATTCTGAGCAATATAAATGAGTGTACTGAAAGCCCGAAAATTGCGCATTTAGTGTATTTTCATGCATATCAAGATTAATGCTGATTCTTATGTAAGTTGATGTGTAGAATCTTATGGTCTCATTTAAAATTGATTCTGAGCAATATAAATGAGTGTGCTGAAAGCCCGAAAATTGCGCATTTAGTGTATTTTCATGCATATCAAGATTAATGCTGATTCTTATGTAAATTGATGTGTAGAATCATATGGTCTCATTTAAAATTGATTCTGATCAATATAAATGAGTGTACTGTAAGATGAAAAACTGCGCATTTAGTGTATTTTCATGCATATCAAGATTAATGCTGATTCTTATGTAAATTGATGTGTAGAATCATATGGTCTCATTTAAAATTGATTCTGAGCAATATAAATGAGTGTACTGAAAGCCCGAAAATTGGGCATTTAGTGTATTTTCATGCATATCAAGATTAATGCTGATTCTTATGTAAATTGATGTGTAGAATCATATGGTCTCATTTAAAATTGATTCTGATCAATATAAAAGACTGTACTGAAATGCCAAGAACTGCGCATTTAGTGAATTTTCATGCATATCAAGATTAATGCTGATTCTTATGTAAATTGATGTGTAGAATCATATGGTCTCATTTAAAATTGATTCTGATCAATATAAATGAGTGTACTGAAAGCCCGAAAATTGCGCATTTAGTGTATTTTCATGCATATAAAGATTAATGCTGATTCTTATGTAAATTGATGTGTAGAATCATATGGTTTCATTTAAAATTGATTCTGAGCAATATAAATGAATGTACTGAAAGCCCGAAAATTGCGCATTTAGTGTATTTTCATGCATATCAAGATTAATGCTGATTCTTATGTAAATTGATGTGTAGAATCATATGGTCTCATTTAAATTGATTCTGATCAATATAAATGAGTGTACTGAATGATCAAAAACTGCGCATTTAGTGTATTTTCATGCATATCAAGATTAATGCTGATTCTTATGTAAACTGATGTGTAGAATCATATGGTCTCATTTAAAATTGATTCTGAGCAATATAAATGAGTGTGCTGAAAGCCCGAAAATTGCGCATTTAGTGTATTTTCAAGCATATCAAGATTAATGCTGATTCTTATGTAAATTGATGTGTAGAATCATATGGTGTCATTTAAAATTGATTCTGATCAATATAAATGAGTGTACTGAAAGATCAAAAACTGCCCATTTAGTGTATTTTCATGCATATCAAGATTAATGCTGATTCTTATGTAAATTGATGTGTAGAATCATATGGTTTCATTAAAATTGATTCTGAGCAATATAAATGAATGTAGTGAAAGCCCGAAAATTGCGCATTTAGTGTATTTTCATGCATATCAAGATTAATGCTGATTCTTATGTAAATTGATGTGTAGAATCATATGGTTTCATTTAAAATTGATTCTGAGCAATATAAATGAATGTACTGAAAGCCCGAAAATTGCGCATTTAGTGTATTTTCATGCATATCAAGATTAATGCTGATTCTTATGTAAATTGATGTGTAGAATCATATGGTTTCATTTAAAATTGATTCTGAGCAATATAAAGGAGTGTACTGAAAGCCCGAAAATTGCGCATTTAGTGTATTTTCATGCATATCAAGATTAATGCTGACTCTTATGTAAATTGATGTGTAGAATCATATGGTTTCATTTAAAATTGATTCTGAGCAATATAAATTAGTGTACTAAAATCTTGAAAATTGCGCATTTAGTGTATTTTCATGCATATCAATATTAATGCTGATTCTTATGTAAATTGATGTGTAGAATCATATTGTTTCATTTAAAATTGATTCTGAGCAATATAAAAAGAGTGTACTGAAAGCCCGAAAATTGCGCATTTAGTGTATTTTCATGCATATCAAGATTAATGCTGATTCTTATGTAAATTGATGTGTAGAATCATATTGTCTCATTTAAAATTGATTCTGAGCAATATAAATGAGTGTACTGAAACCCGAAAATTGCGCATTTAGTGTATTTTCATGCATATTAAGATTAATGCTGATTCTTATGTAAATTGATGTGTAGAATCATATGATCTCATTTCACATTGATTTTGAGCGATATAAATGAGTGTACTTGAAAGCCGGAAAATTGCGCATTTAGTGTATTTTCATGCATATCAAGTTTAATGCTGATTCTTATGTCAATTAATGTGTAGAATCATATGGTCTCATTTAAAATTGATTCTGAACAATATAAATGAGTGTAATGAAAGCCCGAAAATTGCGCATTTAGTGTATTTTCATGCATATCAAGATTAATGCTGATTCTTATGTAAATTGATGTGTAGAATCATATGGTTTCATTTAAAATTGATTCTGAGCAATATAAATGAGTGTACTGAAAGTCCGAAAATTGCGCATTTAGTGTATTTTCATGCATATCAAGATTAATGCTGATTCTTATGTAAGTTGATGTGTAGAATCATATGGTCTCATTTAAAATTGATACTGAGCAATATAAATGAGTGTGCTGAAAGCCCGAAAATTGCGCATTAATGTATTTTCATGCATATCAATATTAATGCTGATTCTTATGTAAATTGATGTGTAGAATCATATGGTCTCATTTAAAATTGATTCTGATCAATATAAATGAGTGTACTGAAAGATCAAAACTGCGCATTTAGTGTATTTTCATGCATATCAAGATTAATGCTGATTCTTATGTAAATTGATGTGTAGAATCATATTGTCTCATTTAAAATTGATTCTGAACAATATAAATGAGTGTAATGAAAGCCCGAAAATTGCGCATTTAGTGTATTTTCATGCATATCAAGATTAATGCTGATTCTTATGTAGATTGATTTGAAGAATCATATGGTTTAATTTAAAATTGATTCTGAGCAATATAAATGAGTGTACTGAAAGCCCGAAAATTGCGCATTTATGTATTTTCATGCATATCAAGATTAATGCTGAATCTAATGTAAATTGATGTGTAGAATCATATGGTCTCATTTGAAATTGCTTCTGGGCAATATAAATGAATGTGCTGAAAGCCCGAAAATTGCGATTCAAGTGTATATTCATGCACATCAAGATTAATGTTGATTCTTATGTAAATTGATGTGTAGAATCATATGGTCTCATTTAAAATTGATTCTGTTCAATATAAATGAGTGTACTGATAGACCAAAAACTGCGCATTTAGTGTATTTTCATGCATATCAAGATTAATGCTGATTCTTATGTAGATTGATATGTAGAATCTTATGGTTAAATTTAAAATTGATTCTGAGCAATATAAATGAGTGTACTGAAAGCCCGAAAATTGCGCATTTAGTGTATTTTCATGCATATCAAGATTAATGCTGATTCTTATGTAAATTGATGTGTAGAATCATATGGTCTCATTTAAAATTAATTCTGTGCAATATAAATGAGTGTGCTGAAAGCCCGAAAATTTCGCATTTAGTGTATTTTCATGCATATCAAGATTAATGCTGATTCTTATGTAAATTGATGTGTAGAATCATATGGTCTCATTTACAATTGACTCTGAGCGATATAAATGAGTGTACTGAAAGCCGGAAAATTGCGCATTTAGTGTATTTTCATGCATATCAAGATTAATGCTGATTCTTATGTAAATTGATGTGTAGAATCATATGGTCTCATTTAAAATTGATTCTGATCAATATAAATGACTGTACTGAAAGTCCAGAAACTGCGCATTTAGTGTATTTTCATGCATATCAAGATTAATGCTGATTCTTATGTAAATTGATGTTTCGAATCATACGGTCTCATTTAAAATTGATTCTGAGCAATATAAATGAGGGTACTGATTGCCCGAAAATTGCGCATTTAGTGCATTTTCGTGCATATCAAGATTAATGCTGATTCTTATGTACATTGATGTGTAGAAAGATATGGTTTCATTTAAAATTGATTCTGAGCAATATAAATGAGTGTACTGAAAGCCCGAAAATTGCGCATTTAGTGTATTTTCATGCATATCAAGATTAATGCTTATACTTTTGTAAATTGATGTGTAGAATCATATGGTCTCATTTAAAATTGATTCTGAGCAATATGAATGAGTGTACTGAAAGCCCGAAAATTGCGCATTTAGTGTATTTTCATGCATATCAAGATTAATGAGGATTCTTATGTAAATTGATGTGTAGAATCATATGGTCTCATTTAAAATTGATTCTGATCAATATAAATGACTGTACTGAAAGTCCAAAAACTGCGCATTTAGTGTATTTTCATGCATATCAAGATTAATGCTGATTCTTATGTAAATTGATGTGTAGAATCATACGGTCTCATTTAAAATTGATTCTGAGCAATATAAATGAGTGTACTGAAAGCCCGAAAATTGCGCATTTAGTGTAATTTCATGCAAATCAAGATTAATGCTGCTTCTTATGCAAATTGATGTGTAGAATAATATGGTTTCATTTAAAATTGATTCTGAGCAATATAAATGAGTGTACTGAAAGCCCGAAAATTGCGCATTTAGTGTATTTCATGCATATCAAGATTAATGCTGATTCTTATGTAAATTGATGTTTAGAATCATATGGTCTCATTTGAAATTGATTCTGTGCAATATAAATGAATGTACTGAATGCCCGAATATTGCGCATTTAGAGTATTTTCATGCATATCAAGATTAAAGCTGATTCTTATGTAAATTGATGTGTAGAATCATATGGTCTCATTTAAAATTGATTCTGATCAATATAGATGAGAATACTGAAAGACCAAAAACTGCGTATTTAGTGTATTTTCATGCATATCAAGATTAATGCTGATTCTTATGTAAAGTGATGTGTAGAAAGATATGGTTTCATTTAAAATTGATTCTGAGCAATATAAATGAGTGTACTGAAAGCCCGAAGATTGCGCATTTATTGTATTTTCTTGCATATCAAGATTAATGCTGATTCTTTTGTAAATTGATGTGTAGAATCATATGGTCTCATTTAAAATTGATTCTGAGCAATATGAATGAGTGTACTGAAAGCCCGAAAATTTCGCATTTAGTGTATTTTCATGCATATCAAGATTAATGAGGATTCTTATGTAAATTAATGTGTAGAATCATATGGTCTCATTTAAAATTGATTCTGATCAATATAAATGACTGTACTGAAAGACCAAAAATTGCGCATTTAGTGTATTTTCATGCATATCAAGATTAATGCTGATTCTTATGTAAATTGATGTGTAGAATCATACGGCCTCATTTATAATTGATTCTGAGCAATATAAATGAGTGTACTGAAAGCCCGAAAATTGCGCATTTAGTTTATTTTCATGCATATCAAGATTAATGCTGATTCTTATGTAAATTGATGTGTATAATCATATGGTCTCATTTAAAATTGGTCTGATCAATATAAATGAGTGTACTGAAAGCCCGAAAATTGCGCATTTAGTGTATTTTCATGCATATCAAGATTAATGCTGATTCTTATGTAAATTGATGTGTAGAATCATATGGTTTCATTGAAAATTGATTCTGAGCAATATAAATGAATGTACTGAAATCTCGAAAATTGCGCATTTAGTGTATTTTCATGCATATCAAGATTAATGCTGATTCTTATGTAAATCGATGAGTAGAATCATATGGTTTCATTTAAAATTGATTTTGAGCAATATAAATGAGTGTGCCGAAAGCCCGAATATTGCGCATTTAGTGTATTTTCATGCAAATCAAGATTAATGTTGACTCTTATGTAAATTGATGTGTAGAATCATACGGTCTCATTTAAATTGATTCTGAGCAATATAAATGAGTGTACTGAAAGCCCGAAAATTGCGTATTTAGTGTATTTTCATGCATATCAAGATTAATGCTGATTCTTATGTAAATTGATGTGTAGAATCATATGGTCTCATTTAAAATTGATTCTGATCAACATAAATGTGTGTACTGAAAGACCAAAAACTGCGTATTTAGTGTATTTTCATGCATATCAAGATTAATGCTGATTCTTATGTAAATTGATGTGTAGAATCACATGTTCTCATTTAAAATTGATTCTGAGAAATAAAAATGAGTGTACTGAAAGCCCGAAAATTGCGCATTTAGTGTATTTTCATGCATATCAAGATTAATGCTGATTCTTATGTAAATTGATGTGTAGAATCATACGGCCTCATTTAAAATTGATTCTGAGCAATATAAATGAGTGTACTGAAAGCCCGAAAATTGCGCATTTAGTGTATTTTCATGCATATCAAGATTAATGCTGATTCTTATTTAAATTGATGTGTAGAATCATATGGTCTCATTTAAAATTGATTCTGATCAACATAAATGTGTGTACTGAAAGACCAAAAACTTCGTATTTAGTGTATTTTCATGCATATCAAGATTAATGCTAAATCTTTTGTAAATTGATGTGTAGAATCATATGGTTTCATTTAAAATTGATTCTGAGCAATATAAATGAGTGTACTGAAAGCCCGAAAATTGCGCATTTAGTGTTTTTTCATGCATATCAAGATTAATGCTGATTCTTATGTAAATTGATGTGTAGAATCAGATGGTCTCATTTTAAATTGATTCTGATCAATATAAATGAGTGTACTGAAAGCCCGAAAATTGCGCATTTAGTGTATTTTCATGCATATCAAGATTAAAGCTGATTCTTATGTAAATTGATGTGTAGAATCATATGGTCTCATTTAAAATTGATTCTGATCAATATAAATGACTGTACTGCAAGACCAAATACTGCGCATTTAGTGTATTTTCATGCATATCAAGATTAATGCTGATTCTTATGTAAATTGATGTGTAGAATCATACGGACTCATTTAAAATTGATTCTGAGCAGTATAAATAAGTGTACTGAAAGCCCGAAAATTGCGCATTTAGTGAATTTTCATGCATATCAAGATTAATGCTGAATCTTATGTAAATTGATGTGTAGAATCATATGGTCTCTTTTAAAATTGATTCTGATCAATATAAATGAGTGTACTGAATGATCAAAAACTGCGCATTTAGCGCATTTTCATGCATATCAAGATTAATGCTGATTCTTATGTAAATTGATGTGTAGAATCATATGGTCTCATTTAAAATTGATTCTGAGCAATATAAATGAGTGTACTGAAACCCGAAAATTGCGCATTTAGTGTATTTTCATGCATATCAAGATTAATGCTGATTCTTATGTAAATTGATGTGTAGAATCATATGGTCTCATTTAAAATTGATTTTGAGCGATTTAAATGAGTGTAATTGAAAGCCCGAAAATTGCGCATTTAATGTATTTTCATACATATCAAGTTTAATGCAGATTCATATGTAAATTGATGTGTAGAATCATATGGTCTCATTTAAAATTGATTCTGAACAATATAAATGAGTGTAATGAAAGCCCGAAAATTGCGCATTTAGTGTATTTTCATGCATATCAAGATTAATGCTGATTCTTATGTAAATTGATGTGTAGAATCATATGGTTTCATTTGAAATTGATTCTGATCAATATAAATGAGTGTACTGAAAGCCCAAAAACTGAGCATTTAGTGTATTTTCAGCATATCTACATTAATGTTGGCTTTTATGTAAATTGATCAGTAGAATCATATGGTCTCACTTAAAATTGATTCTGATCAATATAAATTAGTGTACTGAAAGATCAAAAACTGCGCATTTAGTGTATTTTCATGCATATCAAGATTAATGCTGATTCTTATGTAAATTGATGTGTGGAATCATATGGTCTCATTTAAAATTGATTCTGAGCAATATAAATGAGTGTACTGAAAGCACGAAATTTCGCATTTAGTGTATTTTCATGCATATCAAGATTAATGCTGATTCTTATGTAAATTGATGTGTAGAATCATATGGTCTCATTTAAAATTGATTCTGATCAATATAAATGACTGTACTGCAAGACCAAATACTGCGCATTTAGTGTATTTTCATGCATATCAAGATTAATGCTGATTCTTATGTAAATTGATGTGTAGAATCATACGGTCTCATTTAAAATTGATTCTGTGCAGTATAAATAAGTGTACTGAAAGCCCGAAAATTGCGCATTTAGTGAATTTTCATGCATATCAAGATTAATATTGATTCTTATGTAAATTGATGTGTAGAATCATATGGTCTCATTTAAAATTGATTCTGATCAATATAAATGAGTGTACTGAATGATCAAAAACTGCGCATTTAGTGCATTTTCATGCATATCAAGATTAATGCTGATTCTTATGTAAATTGATGTGTAGAATCATAAAGTTTCATTTGAAATTGATTCTGATCAATATAAATGAGTGTACTGAAAGGCCAAATACTGCGCAGTTAGTGTATTTTCAGGCATACCTAGATTAATGTTGATTTTTATGTAAATTGATGTGTAGAATCATATGGTCTCATTTAAAATTGATTCTGATCAATATAAATGAGTGTACTGAAAGATCAAAAACTGCGCATTTAGTGTATTTTCATGCATATCAAGATTAATGCTGATTCTTATGTAAATTGATGTGTAGAATCATACGGTCTCATTTAAAATTGATTCTCAGCAATATAAATGAGTGTACTGAAAGCCCGCAAATTGCGCATTTAGTGTATTTTCATGCATATCAAGATTAATGCTGATTCTTATGTAAATTGATGTGTAGAATCATATGGTTTCATTTGAAATTGATTCTGATCAATATAAATGAGTGTACTGAAAGCCCAAAAACTGCGCATTGAGTGTATTTTCAGCATATCTAGATTAATGTTGACTTTTATGTAAATTGATCAGTAGAATCATATGGTCTCACTTAAAATTGATTCTGATCAATATAAATTAGTGTACTGAAATATCAAAAACTGCGCATTTAGTGTATTTTCATGCATATCAAGATTAATGCTGATTCTTATGTAAATTGATGTGTGGAATCATATGGTCTCATTTAAAATTGATTCTGAGCAATATAAATGAGTGTACTGAAAGCACGAAATTTCGCATTTAGTGTATTTTCATGCATATCAAGATTAATGCTGATTCTTATGTAAATTGATGTGTAGAATCATACGGTCTTATTTAAAATTGATTCTGAGCAATATAAATGAATGTACTGAAAGCCCGAAAATTGTGCATTTATTGTATTTTCATGCATATCAAGATTAATGCTGATTCTTTTGTAAATTGATGTGTAGAATCATATGGTCTCATTTCACATTGATTTTGAGCGATATAAATGAGTGTACTGAAAGCCCGAAAATTGCGCATTTTGTGAATTTTCATGCATATCAAGTTTAATGCTGATTCTTATGTAAATTGATGTGTAGAATCTTATGGTCTCATTTAAAATTGATTCTGAACAATATAAATGAGTGTAATGAAAGCCCGAAAATTGCGCATTTAGTGTATTTTCATGCATATCAAGATTAATGCTGATTCTTATGTAAATTGATGTGTAGAATCATATGGTCTCATTTAAAATTGATTCTGATACAATATAAATGAGTGTACTGAAAGACCAAAAACAGCGCATTCAGTGTATTTTCATGCATATCAAGATTAATGCAGATCCTTATGTAAATTGATGTGTAGAATCATACGTTCTCATTTAAAATTAATTTCTGTGCAATATAAATGAGTGTACTGAAATCCCGTTAATTGCGCATTTAGTGTATTTTCATGCACATCAAGATTAATGCTGATTCTTATGTAAATTGATATGTAGAATCATATGGTCTCATTTAAAATTGATTCTGATCAATATAAATGAGTGTACTGAAAGACCAAAAACTGCGCATTTAGTGTATTTTCATGCATATCAAGATTAATGCTGATTCTTATGTAAATTGATGTGTAGAATCATATGGTCGCAATTAAAATTGATTCTGATCAATATAAATGACTGTATTGAAAGTCCAAATACTGCGCATTTAGTGTACTTTCATGCATATCAAGATTAATGCTGATTCTTATGTAAATTGATGTGTAGAATCATACGGTCTCATCTAAAATTGATTCTGAGCAATATAAATGAGTGTACTGAAAGCCCGAAAATTGCGCATTTAGTGTATTTTCATGCATATCAAGATTAATGCTGATTCTTATGTAAATTGATGTGTAGAATCATATGGTCTCATTTCACATAGATTTTGAGCGATATAAATTAGTGTACTGAAAGCCCGAAAATTGCGCATTAATGTATTTTCATGCACATCAAGATTAATGCTGATTCTTATGTAAATTGATGTGTAGAATCATATGGTGTCATTTAAGATTGATTCTGATCAATATTAATGAGTGTACTGAAAGACCAAAACTGCGCATTTAGTGTATTTTCATGCATATCAAGATTAATGCTGATCCTTATATAAATTGATGGGTAGAATCATATGGTCTCATTTAAAATTGATTCCGAGCAATATAATGAGTGAACTGAAAGCCCGAATATTTGGCGTTTAGTTTATTTTCATGCATATCAAGATTAATGCTGATTCTTATGTAAATTGATGTGTAGAATCATATAATCTCATTTAAAAGTGATTCTGATCGATATAAATGACTGTACTGAAAGACCAAAAACTGCGCATTTAGTGTATTTTCATGCATATCAAGATTAATGCTGATTCTTATGTAAATTGATGTGTAGAATCATATGGTCTCATTAAAAATTCTCTCTGAGCGATATAAATGAGTGTACTGAAAGCCCGAAAATTGCGCATTTAGTGTATTTTCATGCATATCAAGATTAATGCTGATTCTTATGTAAATTGATGTGTAGAATCATATGGTCTCATTTGAAATTGATTCTGCGCAATATAAATGAATGTACTGAAAGCCCGAAAATTGCGCATTTAGTGTATTTTCATGCATATCAAGATTAATGCTGATTCTTATGTAAATTGATGTGTAGAATCATATGGTCTCATTTCACATTGATTTTGAGCGATATAAATGAGTGTACTGAAAGCCCGAAAATTGCGCATTTTGTGAATTTTCATGCATATCAAGTTTAATGCTGATTCTTATGTAAATTGATGTGTAGAATCTTATGGTCTCATTTAAAATTGATTCTGAACAATATAAATGAGTGTAATGAAAGCCAGAAAATTGCGCATTTAGTGTATTTTCATGCATATCAAGATTAATGCTGATTCTTATGTAAATTGATGTGTAGAATCATATGGTCTCATTTAAAATTGATTCTGATACATTATAAATGAGTGTACTGAAAGACCAAAAACAGCGCATTCAGTGTATTTTCATGCATATCAAGATTAATGCAGATCCTTATGTAAATTGATGTGTAGAATCATACGTTCCCATTTAAAATTAATTTCTGTGCAATATAAATGAGTGTACTGAAAGCCCGTTAATTGCGCATTTAGTGTATTTTCATGCACATCAAGATTAATGCTGATTCTTATGTAAATTGATATGTAGAATCATATGGTCTCATTTAAAATTGATTCTGATCAATATAAATGAGTGTACTGAAAGACCAAAAATTGCGCATTTAGTGTATTTTCATGCATATCAAGATTAATGCTGATTCTTATGTAAATTGATGTGTAGAATCATATGGTCTCAATTAAAATTGATTCTGATCAATATAAATGACTGTATTGAAAGACCAAATACTGCGCATTTAGTGTACTTTCATGCATATCAAGATTAATGCTGATTCTTATGTAAATTGATGTGTAGAATCATACGGTCTCATTTAAAATTTATTCTGAGCAATATAAATGAGTGTACTGATAGCCCGAAAATTGCGCATTTAGTGTATTTTCATGCATATCAAGATTAATGCTGATTCTTATGTAAATTGATGTGTAGAATCATATGGTTTCATTTAAAATTGATTCTGAGCAATATAAACGAGTGTACTGAAAGCCCGAAAATTGCGCATTTAGTGTATTTTCATGCATATCAAGATTAATGCTGATTCTTATGTAAATTGATGTGTAGAATCATATGGTCTCATTTAAAATTGATTCTGAGCAATATAAATGAGTGTACTGAAATCCCGAAAATTGCGCATTTAGTGTATTTTCATGAATATCAAGATTAATTCTGATTCTTATGTAAATTGATGTGTAGAATCATATGGTCTCATTTCACATTGATTTTGAGCAATATAAATTAGTGTACTGAAAGCCCGAAAATTGCGCATTTAGTGTATTTTCATGCATATCAAGATTAATGATGATTCTTATGTAAATTGATGTGTGGAATCATATGGTCTCATTTCACATTGATTTTGAGCGATATAAATTAGTGTACTGAAAGCCCGAAAATTGCGCATTAATGTATTTTCATGCACATCAAGATTAATGCTGATTCTTATGTAAATTGATGTGTAGAATCATATGGTGTCATTTAAAATTGATTCTGATCAATATTAATGAGTGTACTGAAAGACCAAATCTGCGCATTTAGTGTATTTTCATGCATATCAAGATTAATGCTGATCCTTATGTAAATTGATGGGTAGAATCATATGGTCTCATTTAAAATTGATTCCGAGCAATATAATGAGTGAACTGAAAGCCCGAAAATTTGGCATTTAGTTTATTTTCATGCATATCAAGATTAATGCTGATTCTTATGTAAATTGATGTGTAGAATCATATAATCTCATTTAAAAGTGATTCTGATCGATAAAAATGACTGTACATAAGAATCAGCATTAATCTTGATATGCATGAAAATACACTAAACGCGCAATATTCGGGCTTTCAGTACACTCATTTATATTCCTCAGAATCAATTTTAAATTAAACCATATGATTCTACAAATCAATTTACATAAGAATCAGCATTAATCTTGATATGCATGAAAATACATTAATGCGCAATTTTAGGGCTTTCAGTACACTCATTTATATTGCTCAGAATCAATATTAAATGAAAACATATGATTCTACACATCAATTTACATAAGAATCAGCATTAATCTTGATATGCATGAAAATACACTAAATGCGCAATTTTCGGGCTTTCAGTACACTCATTTATATTGCTCAGAATCAATTTTAAATAAGACCTTATGATTCTGCACATCAATTTACATAAGAATCAGCATTAATCTTGATATGCATGAAAATACACTAAATGCGCAGTTTTTGGACTATCAGTACACTCATTTATATTGATCAGAATCAATTTTAAATGAGACCGTATGATTCTACACATCAATTTACATAAGAATCAGCATTAATCTTGATATGCATGAAAATACACTAAATGCGCAGTTTTTGGTCATTCAGTACACTCACTTATATTGATCAGAATCAAATTTAAATGAAACCATATGATTCTACACATCAATTTACATAAGAATCAGCATTAATGTTGATATGCATGAAAATACACAAAATGCGCAATTTTCGGGCTTTCATTACAATCATTTATATTGCTCAGAATCAATTTTAAATTTGACCATATGATTCTACACATCAATTTACATAAGAATCAGCATTAATCTTGATATGCATGAAAATACACTAAATGCGCAATTTTCGTGCCTTCAGTACAATCATTTATATTGCTCAGAATCAATTTTAAATGAGACCATATGATTCTACACATCAATTTACACAAGAATCAGCATTAATCTTGATATGCATGAAAACACACTAAATGCGCAGTTTTTGGTCTTTCAGTACAGTCATTTATATTGATCAGAATCACTTATAAATGAGACCATATGATTCTAAACATCAATTTACATAAGAATCAGCATTAATCTTGATATGCATGAAAATACACTAAATGCCCAATTTTCGGGCTTTCAGTACACTCATTTATATTGCTCGGAATCAATTGTAAATGAAACCATATGATTCTACACATCTATTTACATAAGAATCAGCATTAATCTTGATATGCATGAAAATGCACTAAATGCGCAATTTTCGGGGTTTCAGTACACTCATTTATATTGCTCAGAATGAGTTTTAAATGAAACCATATGATTCTACACATCAATTTACATAAGAATCAGCATTAATCTTGATATGCATGAAAATTCACTAAATGCGTAATAGTCGGGCTTTCAGTACACTCATTTATATTGCTTAGAATCAATTTTAAATGAGACCGTATGATTCGAAACATCAATTTACATAAGAATCAGCATGTATCTTGATATGCATGAAAATTCACTAAATGCGCAATTTTCGGGCTTTCAGTACACTCATTCACATTGCTCGGAATCAATTTTAAATGAGACCATATGATTCTACACATCAATTTACATAAGAATCAGCATTAATATTGATGTGCATGAAAATACAATAAATGCGCAATTTTCGGGCTTTCTGTACAATCATTTATATTGCTCAGAATCAATTTTAAATGAGACCATATGATTCTACACATCAATTTACATAAGAATCAGCATTAATCTTGATATGCATGAAAATACAATAAATGCGCAATTTTCGGGCTTTCAGTACAATCATTTATATTGCTCAGAATCAATTTTAAATGAAACCATATGATTCTACTCATCATTTTACATAAGAATCAGCATTAATCTTGATATGCATGAAAATACACTAATTGCGCAATTTTCGGGCTTTCAGTACACTCATTTATATTGCACAGAAATTAATTTTAAATAAGAACGTATGATTCTACACATCAATTTACATAAGAATCTGCATTACTCTTGATATGCATGAAAATACACTAAATGCGCAGTTTTTGGTCTTTCAGTACACTCATTTATATTGATCAGAATCAATTTTAAATGAGACCATATGATTCTACACATCAATTTACATCAGAATCAGCATTAATCTTGATATGCATGAAAATACACAAAATGCGCAAATTTCGGGCTTTCATTACACTCATTTATATTGTTCAGAATCAATTTTAAATGAGACCATATGATTCTACACATCAATTTACATAAGAATCTGCATTAAACTTGATATGTATGAAAATACACTAAATGCGCAATTTTCGGGCTTTCAAGTACACTCATTTATATCGCTCAAAATCAATGTGAAATGAGACCATATGATTCTACACATCAATTTTCATAAGAATCAGCATTAATCTTGATATGCATGAAAATACACTAAATGCGCAATTTTCGGGACTTTCAGTACACTCATTTATATTGCACAGAAATTAATTTTAAATGAGAACGTATGATTCTACACATCAATTTACATAAGAATCTGCATTAATCTTGATATGCATGAAAATACAGTAAATGCGCAGTTTTTGGTCTTTCAGTACACTCATTTATATTGATCAGAATCAATTTTAAATGAGACCATATGATTCTACACATCAATTTACATAAGAATCAGCATTAATCTTGATATGCTTGAAAATACACTAAATGCGCAATTTTCAGGCTTTCAGTACACTCATTTATATTGCTCAGAATGAATTTTAAATGAAACCATATGATTCTACACATCTATTTACATAAGAATCAGCATTAATCTTGATATGCATGAAAATTCACTAAATGCGTAATAGTCGGGCTTTCAGTACACTCATTTATACTGATTAGAATCAATTTTAAATGAGACCATATGATTCTACACATCAATTTACATAAGAATCAGCATTAATCTTGATGTGCATGAAAATACACTAAATGCGCAATTTTCGGGCTTTCAGTACAATCATTTATATTGCACAGAAACTAATTTTAAATGAGTACGTATCATTCTACACATCAATATACATAAGAATCTGCATTCATCTTGATATGCATGAAAATACACTAAATGCGCAGTTTTTGGTCTTTCAGTACACTCACTTATATTGATCAGAATCAATTTAAAATGAGACCATATGATTCTACACATCAATTTACATAAGAATCAGCATTATCTTGATATGCATGAAAATACACTAAATGCGCAATTTTCAGCTTTCAGTACACTCATTTATATTGTTCAGAATCAATTTTAAATGAGACCATATGATTCTACACATCAATTTACATAAGAATCTGCATTAATCTTGATATGCATGAAAATACACTAAATGCGCAATTTTCGGGCTTTCAGTACACTCATTTATATTGCTCAGAATCAATTTCAAATGAAACCATATGATTCTACACATCAATTTACATAAGAATCAGCATTAATCTTGATATGCATGAAAATACACTAAATGCGCAATTTTCGGGCAATCAGTACACTCATTTATATTGCTCAGAATAAATTTTAAATGAGCCCGTATGATTCTACACATCAATTTACATAAGAATCAGCATTCATCTTGATATGCATGAAAATACACTAAATGCGCAGTTTTTGATCATTCAGTACACTCATTTATATTGATCAGAATCAATTTTAAATGAGACCATATGATTCTACACATCAATTTACATAAGAATCAGCATTAATATTGATATGCATGAAAATACACTAAATGCGCAATTTTCGGGCTTTCAGTACACTCATTTATATTGCTCAGAATCAATTTTAAATGAAACCATATGATTCTACACATCAATTTACATAAGAATCAGCATTAATCTTGATATGCATGAAAATACACTAAATACGCAGTTTTTGGTCTTTCAGTACACACATTTATGTTGATCAGAATCAATTTTAAATGAGACCATATGATTCTACACATCAATTTACAGAAGAATCAGCATTAATCTTGATATGCATGAAAATACACTAAATGCGCAATTTTCGGGCTTTCATTACACTCATTTATATTGTTCAGAATCAATTTTAAATGAGACCATATGATTCTACACATCAATTTACATATGAATCTGCATTAAACTTGATATGCATGAAAATACACTAAATACGCAGTTTTTGGTCTTTCAGTACACACATTTATGTTGATCAGAATCAATTTTAAATGAGACCATATGATTCTACACATCAATTTACATAAGAATCAGCATTAATCTTGATGTGCATGAAAATACACTAAATGCGCAATATTCGGGCTTTCAGCACACTCATTTATATTGCTCAAAATCAATTCTAAATGAGACCGTATGATTCGACACATCAATTTACATAAGAATCAACATTAATCTTGATATGCATGAAAATACACTAAATGCGCAGTTTTTTGTCTTTCAGTACAGTCATTTATATTGATCAAAATCAATTTTAAATGAGACCATATGATTCTACACATCAATTTACATAAGAATCAGCATTAATCTTGATATGAATGAAAATACACTAAATGCGCAATTTTCGGGCTTTCAGTACACTCATTTATATTGCTCAGAATCAATTTTATATGAGACCGTATGATTCTACACATCAATTTACATAAGAATCAGCATTAATCTTGATATGCATGAAAATACACTAAATGCGCAGTTTTTGGTCTTTCAGTACAGTCATTTATATTGATCAGAAGAAATTTTAAATGAGACCATATGATTCTACACATCAATTTACATAAGAATCAGCATTAAACTTGATATGAATGAAAATACACTAAATACGCAGTTTTTGGTCTTTCAGTACACACATTTATATTTTCATGCATATCAAGATTAATACTGATTCTTATGTAAATAGATGTGTAGAATCATATGGTCTCATTTCACATTGATTTTGAGCGATATAAATGAGTGTACTTGAAAGCCCGAAAATTGCGCATTTTTTGTATTTTCATGCATATCAAGTTTAATGCAGATTCATATGTAAATTGATGTGTATAATCATATGGTCTCATTTAAAATTGATTCTGAACAATATAAATGAGTGTAATGAAAGCCCGAAAATTGCGCATTTAGTGTATTTTCATGCATATCAAGATTAATGCTGATTCTTATGTAAATTGATGTGTAGAATCATATGGTCTCATTTAAAATTGATTCTGTTCAACATAAATGTGTATACTGAAAGACCAAAAACTGCGTATTTAGTGTATTTTCATGCATATCAAGATTAATTCTGATTCTTATGTAAATTGTTGTGTAGAATCATATGGTCTCATTTAAAATTGATTCTGAGCAATATAAATGAGTGTACTGAAACCCGAAAATTGCGCATTTAGTGTATTTTCATGCATATCAAGATTAATGCTGATTCTTATGTAAATTGATGTGTAGAATCATATGGTCTCATTTAAAATTGGTTTTGAGCGATTTAAATGAGTGTACTTGAAAGCCCGAAAATTGCGTATTTAATGTATTTTCATACATATCAAGTTTAATGCAGTTTCATATGTAAATTGATGTGTAGAATCATATGGTCTCATTTAAAATTGATTCTGAACAATATAAATGAGTGTAATGAAAGCCCGAAAATTGCGCATTTAGTGTATTTTCATGCATATCAAGATTAATGCTGCTTCTTATGTAAATAGATGTGTAGAATCATATGGTCTCATTTAAAATTGATTCTGAGCAATATAAATGAGTGTACTGAAACACGAAAATTGCGCATTTAGTGTATTTTCATGCATATCAAGATTAATGCTGATTCTTATGTAAATTGATGTGTAGAATCATATGGTCTCATTTCACATTGATTTTGAGCGATTTAAATGAGTGTACTTGAAAGCCCAAAAATTGCGCATTTAATGTATTTTCATGCATATCAAGTTTAATGCAGATTCATATGTAAATTGATGTGTAGAATCATATGGTCTCATTTAAAATTGATTCTGAACAATATAAATGAGTGTACTGAAAGCCGGAAAATTGCGCATTTAGTGTATTTTCATGCATATCAAGATTAATGCTGATTCTTATGTAAATTGATGTGTAGAATCATATGGTCTCATTTAAAATTGGTTTTGAGCGATTTAAATGAGTGTACTTGAAAGCCTGAAAATTGCGCATTTAATGTTTTTTCATACATATCAAGTTTAATGCAGATTCATATGTAAATTGATGTGTAGAATCATATGGTCTCATTTAAAATTGATTCTGAACAATATAAATGAGTGTAATGAAAGCCCGAAAATTGCGCATTTAGTGTATTTTCATGCATATCAAGATTAATGCTGATTCTTATGTAAATTGATGTGCAGAATCATATGGTCTCATTTAAAATTGATTCTGATCAACATAAATGTGTGTACTGAAAGACCAAAAACTGCGTATTTAGTGTATTTTCATGCATATCCAGATCCAATGCTGATTCTTATGTAAATTGATGTGTAGAATCATACGGTCTCATTTAAATTGATTCTGAGCAATATAAATGAGTGTACTGAAAGCCCGAAAATTCGCATTTAGTGTATTTTCATGCATATCAAGATTAATGCTGATTCTTATGTAAATTGATGTGTAGAATCATATGGTCTCATTTAAAATTTATTCTGATCAATATAAATGACTGTACTGAAAGACCAAAAACTGCGTATTTAATGTATTTTCATGCATATCAAGATTAATGCTGATTCTTATGTAAATTGATGTGTAGAATCATACGGTCTCATTTAAAATTGATTCTGAGCAATATAAATGAGTGTACTGAAAGCCCGAAAATTGCGCATTTAGTGTATTTCCATGCATATCAAGATTAATGCAGATTCTTATGTAAATTGATGTGTAGAATCATATGGTCTCATTTAAAATTGATTCTGAGCAATATAAATGAGTGTACTGAAAGCCCGAAAATTGCTCATTTAGTGTATTTTCACGCATATCAAGATTAATGCTGCTTCTTATGTAAATTGATGTGTAGAATCATATGGTCTCATTTAAAATTGATTCTGAGCAATATAAATGAGTGTACTGAAACACGAAAATTGCGCATTTAGTGTATTTTCATGCATATCAAGATTAATGCTGATCCTTATGTAAATTGATGTGTAGAATCATATGGTCTCATTTCACATTGATTTTGAGCGATATAAATGAGTGTACTTGAAAGCCCGAAAATTTCGCATTTAATGTATTTTCATGCATATCAAGTTTAATGCAGATTCATATGTAAATTGATGTGTAGAATCATATGGTCTCATTTAAAATTGATTCTGAACAATATAAATGAGTGTAATGAAAGCCCGAAAATTGCGCATTTAGTGTATTTTCATGCATATCAAGATTAATGCTGCTTCTTATGTAAATTGATGTGTAGAATCATATGGTCTCATTTAAAATTGATTCTGATCAACATAAATGTGTGTACTGAAAGACCAAAAACTGCGTATTTAGTGTATTTTCATGCATATCAAGATTAATTCTGATTCTTATGTAAATTGATGTGTAGAATCATATGGTCTCATTTAAAATTGATTCTGATCAATATAAATTACTGTACTGAAAGACCAAAAACTGCGCATTTAGTGTATTTTCATGGATATCCAGATCCAATGCTGATTCTTATGTAAATTGATGTGTAGAATCATACGGTGTCATTTAAAATTGATTCTGAGCAATATAAATGAGTGTACTGAAAGCCAGAAAATTGCGCATTTAGTGTATTTTCACGCATATCAAGATTAATGCTGATTCTTATGTAAATTGATGTGTAGAATCATATGGTCTCATTTAAAATTGATTCTGAGCAATATAAATGAGTGTACTGAAACCCGAAAATTGCGCATTTAGTGTATTTTCATGCATATCAAGATTAATGCTGATTCTTATGTAAATTGATGTGTAGAATCATATGGTCTCATTTAAAATTGATTCTGAACAATATAAATGAGTGTAATGAAAGCCCGAAAATTGCGCATTTAGTGTATTTTCATGCATATCAAGATTAATGCTGATTCTTATGTAAATTGATGTGTAGAATCATATGGTCTCATTTAAAATTGATTCTGATCAACATAAATGTGTGTACTGAAAGACCAAAAACTGCGTATTTAGTGTATTTTCATGCATATCAAGATTAATGCTGATTCTTATGTAAATTGATGTGTAGAATCATATGGTCTCATTTAAAATTGATTCTGATCAATATAAATGACTGTACTGAAAGACCAAAAACTGCGCATTTAGTGTATTTTCATGCATATCCAGATCCAATGCTGATTCTTATGTAAATTGATGTGTAGAATCATACGGTCTCATTTAAAATTGATTCTGAGCAATATAAATGAGTGTACTGAAAGCCCGAAAATTCGCATTTAGTGTATTTTCATGCATATCAAGATGAATGCTGATTCTTATGTAAATTGATGTGTAGAATCATATGGTCTCATTTAAAATTTATTCTGATCAATATAAATGACTGTACTGAAAGACCAAAAACTGCGCATTTAATGTATTTTCATGCATATCAAGATTAATGCTGATTCTTATGTAAATTGATGTGTAGAATCATACGGTCTCATTTAAAATTGATTCTGAGCAATATAAATGAGTGTACTGAAAGCCCGAAAATTGCGCATTTAGTGTATTTTCATGCATATCAAGATTAATGCAGATTCTTATGTAAATTGATGTGTAGAATCATATGGTTTCATTTAAAATTGATTCTGAGCAATATAAATGAGTGTACTGAAAGCCCGAAAATTGCGCATTTAGTGTATTTTCACGCATATCAAGATTAATGCTGCTTCTTATGTAAATTGATGTGTAGAATCATATGGTCTCATTTAAAATTGATTCTGAGCAATATAAATGAGTGTACTGAAACACGAAAATTGCGCATTTAGTGTATTTTCATGCATATCAAGATTAATGCTGATTCTCATGTAAATTGATGTGTAGAATCATATGGTCTCATTTCACATTGATTTTGAGCGATTTAAATGAGTGTACTTGAAAGCCCGAAAATTGCGCATTTAATGTATTTTCATGCATATCAAGTTTAATGCAGATTCATATGTAAATTGATGTGTAGAATCATATGGTCTCATTTAAAATTGATTCTGAACAATATAAATGAGTGTACTGAAAGCCGGAAAATTGCGCATTTAGTGTATTTTCATGCATATCAAGATTAATGCTGATTCTTATGTAAATTGATGTGTAGAATCATATGGTCTCATTTAAAATGGGTTTTGAGCGATTTAAATGTGTGTACTTGAAAGCCCGAAAATTGCGCATTTAATGTATTTTCATACATATCAATTTTAATGCAGATTCATATGTAAATTGATGTTTAGAATCATATGGTCTCATTTAAAATTGATTCTGAACAATATAAATGAGTGTAATGAAAGCCCGAAAATTGCGCATTTAGTGTATTTTCATGCATATCAAGATTAATGCTGATTCTTATGTAAATTGATGTGTAGAATCATATGGTCTCATTTAAAATTGATTCTGATCAACATAAATGTGTGTACTGAAAGACCAAAAACTGCGTATTTAGTGTATTTTCATGCATATCCAGATCCAATGCTGATTCTTATGTAAATTGATGTGTAGAATCATACGGTCTCATTTAAAATTGATTCGGAGCAATATAAATGAGTGTACTGAAAGCCCGAAAATTCGCATTTAGTGTATTTTCATGCATATCAAGATTAATGCTGATTCTTATGTAAATTGATGTGTAGAATCATATGGTCTCATTTAAAATTTATTCTGATCAATATAAATGACTGTACTGAAAGACCAAAAACTGCGTATTTAATGTATTTTCATGCATATCAAGATTAATGCTGATTCTTATGTAAATTGATGTGTAGAATCATACGGTCTCATTTAAAATTGATTCTGACAATATAAATGAGTGTACTGAAAGCCCGAAAATTGCGCATTTAGTGTATTTTCATGCATATCAAGATTAATGCAGATTCTTATGTAAATTGATGTGTAGAATCATATGGTCTCATTTAAAATTGATTCTGAGCAATATAAATGAGTGTACTGAAACACGAAAATTGCGCATTTAGTGTATTTTCATGCATATCAAGATTAATGCTGATTCTTATGTAAATTGATGTGTAGAATCATATGGTCTCATTTCACATTGATTTTGAGCGATTTAAATGAGTGTACTTGAAAGCCCGAAAATTGCGCATTTAATGTATTTTCATGCATATCAAGTTTCATGCAGATTCATATGTAAATTGATGTGTAGAATCATATGGTCTCATTTAAAATTGATTCTGAACAATATAAATGAGTGTAATGAAAGCCCGAAAATTGCGCATTTAGTGTATTTTCATGCATATCAAGATTAATGCTGCTTCTTATGTAAATTGATGTGTAGAATCATATGGTCTCATTTAAAATTGATTCTGATCAACATAAATGTGTGTACTGAAAGACCAAAAACTGCGTATTTAGTGTATTTTCATGCATATCAAGATTAATTCTGATTCTTATGTAAATTGATGTGTAGAATCATATGGTCTCATTTAAAATTGATTCTGATCAATATAAATGACTGTACTGAAAGACCAAAAACTGCGCATTTAGTGTATTTTCATGGATATCCAGATCCAATGCTGATTCTTATGTAAATTGATGTGTAGAATCATACGGTATCATTTAAAATTGATTCTGAGCAATATAAATGAGTGTACTGAAAGCCCGAAAATTGCGCATTTAGTGTATTTTCACGCATATCAAGATTAATGCTGATTCTTATGTAAATTGATGTGTAGAATCATATGGTCTCATTTAAAATTGATTCTGAGCAATATAAATGAGTGTACTGAAACCCGAAAATTGCGCATTTAGTGTATTTTCATGCATATCAAGATTAATGCTGATTCTTATGTAAATTGATGTGTAGAATCATATGGTCTCATTTAAAATTGATTTTGAGCGATTTAAATGAGTGTACTTGAAAGCCCGAAAATTGCGCATTTAATGTATTTTCATACATATCAAGTTTAATGCAGATTCATATGTAAATTGATGTGTAGAATCATATGGTCTCATTTAAAATTGATTCTGAACAATATAAATGAGTGTAATGAAAGCCCGAAAATTGCGCATTTAGTGTATTTTCATGCATATCAAGATTAATGCTGATTCTTATGTAAATTGATGTGTAGAATCATATGGTCTCATTTAAAATTGATTCTGATCAACATAAATGTGTGTACTGAAAGACCGAAAACTGCGTATTTAGTGTATTTTCATGCATATCACGATTAATGCTGATTCTTATGTAAATTGATGTGTAGAATCATATGGTCTCATTTAAAATTGATTCTGATCAATATAAATGACTGTACTGAAAGACCAAAAACTGCGCATTTAGTGTATTTTCATGCATATCCAGATCCAATGCTGATTCTTATGTAAATTGATGTGTAGAATCATACGGTCTCATTTAAAATTGATTCTGAGCAATATAAATGAGTGTACTGAAAGCCCGAAAATTCGCATTTAGTGTATTTTCATGCATATCAAGATTAATGCTGATTCTTATGTAAATTGATGTGTAGAATCATATGGTCTCATTTAAAATTTATTCTGATCAATATAAATGACTGTACTGAAAGACCAAAAACTGCGCATTTAATGTATTTTCATGCATATCAAGATTAATGCTGATTCTTATGTAAATTGATGTGTAGAATCATACGGTCTCATTTAAAATTGATTCTGAGCAATATAAATGAGTGTACTGAAAGCCCGAAAATTGCGCATTTAGTGTATTTTCATGCATATCAAGATTAATGCAGATTCTTATGTAAATTGATGTGTAGAATCATAAGGTCTCATTTCACATTGATTTTGAGCGATTTAAATGAGTGTACTTGAAAGCCCGAAAATTGCGCATATAATGTATTTTCATGCATATCAAGTTTAATGCAGATTCATATGTAAATTGATGTGTAGAATCATATGGTCTCATTTAAAATTGATTCTGAACATTATAAATGAGTGTAATGAAAGCCCGAAAATTGCGCCTTTAATGTATTTTCATGCATATCAAGATTAATGCTGATTCTTATGTAAATTGATGTGTAGAATCATATGGTCTCATTTAAAATTGATTCTGATCAACATAAATGTGTGTACTGAAAGACCAAAAACTGCGTATTTAGTGTATTTTCATGCATATCAAGATTAATGCTGATTCTTATGTAAATTGATGTGTAGAATCATATGGTCTCATTTAAAATTGACTTTGAGCGATTTAAATGAGTGTACTTGAAAAGCCCGAAAATTGCGCATTTAACGTATTTTTATACATATCAAGTTTAATGCAGATTCATATGTAAATTGATGTGTAGAATCATATGGTCTCATTTAAAATTGATTCTGAGCAATATAAATGAGTGTACTGAAACCCGAAAATTGCGCATTTAGTGTATTTTCATGCATATCAAGATTAATGCTGATTCTTATGTAAATTGATGTGTAGAATCATATGGTCTCATTCCATATTGATTTTGAGCGATTTAAATGAGTGTACTTGAAAGCCCGAAAATTGCGCAATTAATGTATTTTCATGCATATCAAGTTTAATGCAGATTCATATGTAAATTGATGTGTAGAATCATATGGTCTCATTTAAAATTGATTCTGAACAATATAAATGAGTGTAATTAAAGCCCGAAAACTGCGCATTTAGTGTATTTTCATGCATATCAAGATTAATGCTGATTCTTAAGTAAATTGATGTGTAGAATCATATGGTCTCATTTTACATTGATTTTGAGCGATATAAATGAGTGTACTGAAAGCCCGAAAATTGCGCATTTAGTGTATTTTCATGCATATCATGTTTAATGCTGATTCTTATGTAAATTGATGTGTAGAATCATATGGTCTCATTTATAATTGATTCTGAACAATATAAATGAGTGTAATGAAAGCCCGAATATTGCGCATTTAGAGTATTTTCATGCATATCAAGATTAATGCTGATTCTTATGTAAATTGATGTGTAGAATCATATGGTCTCATTTTAAATTGATTCTGATCAATATAAATGAGTGTAATGAAAGACCAAAAACTGCGCATTTAGTGTATTTTCATGCATATCAAGATTAATGCAGATTCTTATGTATATTGATGTGTAGAATCATACGTACTCATTTAAAATTAATTTCTGTGCAATATAAATAAGTGTACTGAAAGCCCGAAAATTGCGCATTTAGTGTATTTTCATGCATATCAAGATTAATGCTGATTCTTATGTAAATTGATGTGCAGAATCATATGGTCTCATTTTAAATTGATTCTGAGCAATATAAATGAGTGTACTGAAAGCCCGAAAATTGCGCATTTAGTGTATTTTCATGCACATCAAGATTAATGCTGATTCTTATGTAAATTGATGTGTAGAATCATATGGTCTCATTTAAAATTGATTCTAATCAATATAAATGAGTGTACTGAAAGAAAAAAACTGCGCATTTATTGTATTTTCATGCATATCAAGATTAATGCTGATTCTTATGTATATTGATTTGTAGAATCATATGGTCTCATTTAAAATTGATTCTGAGCAATATAAATGAGTGGACTGAAACCCGAAAATTGCGCATTTAGTGTATTTTCATGCATATCAAGATTAATGCTGATTCTTATGTAAATTGATGTGTAGAATCATATGGTCTCATTTCACATTGATTTTGAGCGATATAAATGAGTGTACTTTAAAGCCCGAAAATTGCTCATTTAGAGTATTTTCATGCATATCAAGATTAATGCAGATTCTTATGTAAATTGATGTTTCGAATCATACGTTCTCATTTAAAATTAATTTCTGTGCAATATAAATGAGTGTACTGAAAGCCCGAAAATTGCGCATTTAGTGTATTTTCATGCATATCAAGATTAATGATGATTCTTATGTAAATTGATGAGTAGAATCTTACGGTTTCATTTAAAATTGATTGTGAGCAATATAAATGATTGTACAGAAAGCCCGAAAATTGCGCATTTAGTGTATTTTCATGCATATCAAGATTAATGCTGATTCTTATGTAAATTGATGTGTAGAATCATATGGTCTCATTTAAAATTGATTCTGAGCAATATAAATGAGTGTACTGAAAGCCCGAAAATTGCGCTTTTAGTATATTTTCATGCACATCAAGATTAATGCAGATTCTTATGTAAATTGATGTGTAGAATCATACGGTCTCATTTAAAATTGATTCTGAGCAATATAAATGAGTCTACTGAAAGCCCGAAATTTGCGCATTTTGTATATTTTCATGCATATCAAGATTAATGCTGATTCTTATGTAAATTGATGTATAGAATAATATGGTCTCAGTTAAAATTGATTCTGAGCAATATAAATGAATGTGCTGAAAGCCCGAAAATTGCGCATTTAGTGTATTTTCATGCATATCAAGATTAATGCTGATTCTTATGTAAATTGATGTGTAGAATCATATGGTCTCATTTAAAATTGATTCTGAGCAATATAAATGAGTGTACTGAAAGCCCGAAAACTGCGCATTTAGTGCATTTTCATGCATATCAAGATTAATGCTGATTCTTATGTAAATTGATGTGTAGAATCATATGGTCTCATTTCACATTGATTTTGAGCGATATAAATGAGTGTACTGAAAGCCCGAAAATTGCGCATTTAGTGTATTTTCATGCATATCAAGATTAATACTGATTCTTATGGTAATTGATGTGTAGAATCATATGGTCTCATTTTTAATTGATTCTGATCCATATAAATGAGTGTACTGAAAAACCAAAAACTGCGCATTTAGTGTATTTTCATGCATATCAAGATTAATACAGATTCTTATGTAAATTGATTTGTAGAATCATACGTTCTCATTTAAAATTAATTTCTGTGCAATATAAATGAGTGTACTGAAAGCCCGAAAATTGCGCATTTAGTGTATTTTCATGCATATCAAGATTAATGCTAATTCTTATGTAAATTGATGAGTAGAATCATATGGTTTCATTTAAAATTTATTCTGAGCAATATCAATGAGTGTACTGAAAGCCCGAAAATTGCGCATTTAGTGTATTTTCATGCATATCAAGATTAATGCTGATTCTTATGTAAATGGATGAGTAGAATCATATGGTCTCATTTAAAATTGATTTTGAGCAATATAAATGAATGTGCTGAAAGCCCGAATATTGCGCATTTAGTGTATTTTCATGCACATCAAGATTAATGCTGATTCTTATGTAAATTGATGTGTAGAATCATACGGTCTCATTTGAAATTGATTCTGAGCAATATAAATAAGTGTACTGAAAGCCCGAAAATTGCGCATTTAGTGTATTTTCATGCATATCAAGATTAATGCTGATTCTTATGTAAATTGATGTGTAGAATCATATGGTTTCCTTTAAAATCGATTCTGAGCAATATAAATGAATGTACTGTAAGCCCGAAAATTGCGCATTTAGTGTATTTTCATGCATATCAAGATTGATGCTGATTCTTATGTAAATGGATGAGTAGAATCATATGGTCTCATTTAAAATTGATTTTGAGCAATGTAAATGAGTGTGCTGAAAGCCCGAATATTGCGCATTTAGTGTATTATCATGCTCATCAAGATTAATGCTGATCCTTATGTAAATTGATGTGTAGAATCATACGGTCTCATTTAAAATTGATTGTGAGCAATACAAATGAGTGTACTGAAAGCCCGAAAATTGCGCATTTAGTGTATTTTCATGCATATCAAGATTAATGCTGATTCTTATGTAAATTGATGTGTAGAATCATATGGTTTCATTTAAATTTGATTCTGAGCAATATAAATGAGTGTACTGAATGCCCGAAAATTGCGCATTTAGTGTATTTTCATGCATATCAAGATTAATGCTGATTCTTATGTAAATTGATGTGTAGAGTCATATGGTCTTATTTAAAATTGATTCTGATCAATATAAATGACTGTACTGAAAGACCAAAAACTGCCCATTTTGTGTATTTTCATGCATATCAAGATTAATGCTGATTCTTATGTAAATTGATGTGTAGAATCATACGGTCTCAATTGAAATTGATTTTGAGCAATATAAATGGGTGTATTGAAAGCCCGAAAATTGCGCATTTAGTGTGTTTTCATGCATATCAAGATTAATGCTGATTCTTATGTAAATTGATGTGTAGAATCATATGGTTTCATTTAAAATTGATTCTGAGCAATATAAAAACAGTGTACTGAAACCCCGAAAATTACGCATTTAGTGTATTTTCATGCATATCAAGATTAATGCTGATTCTTCTGTAAATTGATGTGTAGAATCATATGGTCTCATTTAAAATTGATTCTGAGCAATATAAATGAGTGTACTGAAAGCCCGAAAATTGCGCATTTAGTGTATTTCCATGCATATCATGATTAATGCTGATTCTTATGTAAATTGATGTGTAGAATCATACGGTCTCATTTCACATTGATTCTGAGCAATATAAATGAGTCTACTGAAAGCCCGAAATTTGCGCATTTTGTATATTTTCATGCATATCAAAATTAATGCTGATTCTTATGTAAATTGATGTATAGAATAATATGGTCTCAGTTAAAATTGATTCTGAGCAATATAAAAGAGTGTAATGAAAGCCCGAAAATTGCGCATTTAGTGTATTTTCATGCATATCAAGATTAATGCTGATTCTTATGTAAATTGATGTGTAGAATCATATGGTCTCATTTAAAATTGATTCTGAGCAATATAAATGAGTGTACTGACAGCCCGAAAACTGCGCATTTAGTGCATTTTCTTGCATATCAAGATTAATGCTGATTCTTATGTAAATTGATGTGTAGAATCATATGGTCTCATTTCACATTGATTTTGAGCGATATAAATGAGTGTGCTGAAAGCCCGAATATTTCGCATTTAGTGTATTTTCATGCACATCAAGATTAATGCTGATTCTTATGTAAATTGATGTGTAGAATCATACGGTCTCATTTAAAATTGATTCTGAGCAATATAAATGAGTGTACTGAAAAACCAAAAACTGCGCATTTAGTGTATTTTCATGCATATCAAGATTAATACAGATTCTTATGTAAATTGATTTGTAGAATCATACGTTCTCATTTATAATTGATTCTTATCAACATAAATGTGTGTACTGAAAGAGCAAAAACTGCGTATTTAGTGTATTTTCATGCATATCAAGATTAATGCTGATTCTTATGTAAATTGATGTGTAGAATCATACGGTCTCTTTTAAGATTGATTCTGAGCAATATAAATGAGTGTACTGAAAGCCCGAAAATTGCGCATTTAGTGTATTTTCATGCATATCAAGATTAATGCTGATTCTTATGTAAATTGATGTGTAGAATCATACGGTCTCATTTAAAATTGATTCTGAGCAATATAAATGAGTGTACTGAAAGCCCGAAAATTACGCATTTAGTGTATTTTCATGCATATCAAGATTAATGACGATTCTTATTTAAATTGATGTGTAGAATCATATGGTCTCATTTAAAATTGATTCTGATCAACATAAATGTGTGTACTGAAAGTGCAAAAACTGCGTATTTGGTGTATTTTCATGCATATCAAGATTAATGCTGATTCTTATGTAAATTGATGTGTAGAATCATATGGTTTCATTTAAAACTGATTCTGAGCAATATAAATGAGTGTACTGAAAGCCCTAAAGTTGCGCATTTAGTGTATTTTCATGCATATCAAGATTAATGCAGTTTCTTATGTAAATTGATGTGTAGAATCACATGGTCTCACTTAAAATTGATTCTGAGCAATATAAATGAGTGTACTTAAAGCCCGAAAATTGCGCATTTAGTGTATTTTCATGCATATCAAGATTAATGCTGATTCTTATGTAAATCGATGAGTAGAATCATATGGTCTCATTTAAAATTGATTTTCAGCAATATAAATGAGTGTGCTGAAAGCCCGAATATTGCGCATTTAGTGTATTTTCATGCACATCAAGATTAATGCTGATTCTTATGTAAATTGATGTGTAGAATCATACGGTCTCATTTAAAATTGATTCTGAGCAATATAAATGAGTGTACTGAAATCCCGAAAATTACGCATTTAGTGTATTTTCATGCATATCAAGATTAATGCTGATTCTTATTTAAATTGATGTGTAGAATCATATGGTCTCATTTAAAATTGATTCTGATCAACATAAATGTGTGTACTGAGAGAGCAAAAACTGCGTATTTGGTGTATTTTCATGCATATCAAGATTAATGCTGATTCTTATGTAAATTGATGTGTAGAATCATATGGTTTCATTTAAAACTGATTCTGAGCAATATAAATGAGTGTACTGAAAGCCCGAAAATTGCGCATTTAGTGTATTTTCATGCATATCAAGATTAATGCAGTTTCTTATGTAAATTGATGTGTAGAATCACATGGTCTCACTTAAAATAGATTCTGAGCAATATAAATGAGTGTACTGAAAGCCCGAAAATTACGCATTTAGTGTATTTTCATGCATATCAAGATTAATGCCGATTCTTATTTAAATTGATGTGTAGAATCATATGGTCTCATTTAAAATTGATTCTGATCAACATAAATGTGTGTACTGAAAGAGCAAAAACTGCGTATTTGGTGTATTTTCATGCATATCAAGATTAATGCTGATTCTTATGTAAATTGATGTGTAGAATCATATGGTTTCATTTAAAACTGATTCTGAGCAATATAAATGAGTGTACTGAAAGCCCTAAAGTTGCGCATTTAGTGTATTTTCATGCATATCAAGATTAATGCAGTTTCTTATGTAAATTGATGTGTAGAATCACATGGTCTCACTTGAAATTGATTCTGAGCAATATAAATGAATGTACTTAAAGCCCGAAAATTGCGCATTTAGTGTATTTTCATGCATATCAAGATTAATGCTGATTCTTATGTAAATCGATGAGTAGAATCATATGGTCTCATTTAAAATTGATTTTGAGCAATATAAATGAGTGTGCTGAAAGCCCGAATATTGCGCATTTAGTGTATTTTCATGCACATCAAGATTAATGCTGATGCTTATGTAAATTGATGTGTAGAATCATACGGTCTCATTTAAAATTGATTCTGAGCAATATAAATGAGTGTACTGAAAGCCCGAAAATTACGCATTTAGTGTATTTTCATGCATATCAAGATTAATGCTGATTCTTATTTAAATTGATGTATAGAATAATATGGTCTCAGTTAAAATTGATTCTGAGCAATATAAAAGAGTGTAATGAAAGCCCGAAAATTGCGCATTTAGTGTATTTTCATGCATATCAAGATTAATGCTGATTCTTATGTAAATTGATGTGTAGAATCATATGGTCTCATTTAAAATTGATTCTGAGCAATATAAATGAGTGTACTGAAAGCCCGAAAACTGCGCATTTAGTGCATTTTCATGCATATCAAGATTAATGCTGATTCTTATGTAAATTGATGTGTAGAATCATACGGTCTCATTTAAAATTGATTCTGAGCAATATAAATGAGTGTACTGAAAAACCAAAAACTGCGCATTTAGTGTATTTTCATGCACATCAAGATTAATGCTGATTCTTATGTAAATTGATGTGTAGAATCATACGGTCTCATTTAAAATTGATTCTGAGCAATATAAATGAGTGTACTGAAAAACCAAAAACTGCGCATTTAGTGTATTTTCATGCATATCAAGATTAATACAGATTCTTATGTAAATTGATTTGTAGAATCATACGTTCTCATTTATAATTGATTCTTATCAACATAAATGTGTGTACTGAAAGACCAAAAACTGCGTATTTAGTGTATTTTCATGCATATCAAGATTAATGCTGATTCTTATGTAAATTGATGTGTAGAATCATACGGTCTCTTTTAAAATTGATTCTGAGCAATATAAATGAGTGTACTGAAAGCCCGAAAATTGCGCATTTAGTGTATTTTCATGCATATCATGATTAATGCTGATTCTTATGTAAATTGATGTGTAGAATCATACGGTCTCATTTAAAATTGATTCTGAGCAATATAAATGAGTGTACTGAAAGCCCGAAAATTACGCATTTAGTGTATTTTCATGCATATCAAGATTAATGCCGATTCTTATTTAAATTGATGTGTAGAATCATATGGTCTCATTTAAAATTGATTCTGATCAACATAAATGTGTGTACTGAAAGAGCAAAAACTGCGTATTTGGTGTATTTTCATGCATATCAAGATTAATGCTGATTCTTATGTAAATTGATGTGTAGAATCATATGGTTTCATTTAAAACTGATTCTGAGCAATATAAATGAGTGTACTGAAAGCCCTAAAATTGCGCATTTAGTGTATTTTCATGCATATCAAGATTAATGCAGTTTCTTATGTAAATTGATGTGTAGAATCACATGGTCTCACTTAAAATTGATTCTGAGCAATATAAATGAGTGTACTTAAAGCCCGAAAATTGCGCATTTAGTGTATTTTCATGCATATCAAGATTAATGCTGATTCTTATGTAAATCGATGAGTAGAATCATATGGTCTCATTTAAAATTGATTTTGAACAATATAAATGAGTGTGCTGAAAGCCCGAATATTGCGCATTTAGTGTATTTTCATGCACATCAAGATTAATGCTGATTCTTATGTAAATTGATGTGTAGAATCATACGGTCTCATTTAAAATTGATTCTGATCAACATAAATGTGTGTACAGAAAGAGCAAAAACTGCGTATTTGGTGTATTTTCATGCATATCAAGATTAATGCTGATTATTATGTAAATTGATGTGTAGAATCATATGGTTTCATTTAAAACTGATTCTGAGCAATATAAATGAGTGTACTGGAAGCCCTAAAATTGCGCATTTAGTGTATTTTCATGTATATCAAGATTAATGCAGTTTCTTATGTACATTGATGTGTAGAATCACATGGTCTCACTTAAAATAGATTCTGAGCAATATAAATGAGTGTACAGAAAGCCAGAAAATTGCGCATTTAGTGTATTTTCATGCATATCACGATTAATGCTGATTCTTATGTAAATTGATGTGTAGAATCATACGGTCTCATTTAAAATTGTTTCTGAGCAATATAAATGAGTGTACTGAAATCCCGAAAATTGCGCATTTAGTGTATTTTCATGCATATCAAGATTAATGCTGATTCTTATGAAATTGATGTGTAGAATCATATGGTTTCATTTCAAATTGATTCTGAGCAACATAAATGAATGTACTGAAAGCCCGAAAATTGCGCATTTAGTGTATTTTCATGCATATCAAGATTAATGCTGATTCTTATGTAAATTGATGTGTAGAGTCATATGGTCTCATTTAAAACTGATTCTGATCAATATAAATGACTGTACTGAAAGACCAAAAACTGCCCATTTAGTGTATTTTCATGCATATCAAGATTAATGCTGATTCTTATGTAAATTGATGTGTAGAATCATACGGTCTCAATTAAAATTGATTTTCAGCAATATAAATGGGTGTATTGAAAGCCCGAAAATTGCGCATTTAGTGTGTTTTCATGCATATCAAGATTAATGCTGATTCTTATGTAAATTGATGTGTAGAATCATATGGTTTCATTTAAAATTGATTCTGAGCAGTATAAAAAGAGTGTACTGAAAGCCCGAAAATGCGCATTTAGTGTATTTTCATGCATATCAAGATTAATGCTGATTCTTATGTAAATTGTTGTGTAGAATCATATGGTCTCATTTAAAATTGATTCTGAGCAATATAAATGAGTGTACTGAAACCCGAAAATTGCGCATTTAGTGTATTTCCATGCATATCATGATTAATGCTGATTCTTATGTAAATTGATGTGTAGAATCATATGGTGTCATTTAAAATTGATTTTGAGCAATATAAATGAGTGTGCTGAAATCCCGAATATTGCGCATTTAGTGTATTTTCATGCACATCAAGATTAATGCTGATTCTTATGTAAATTGATGTGTAGAATCATACGGTCTCATTTCAAATTGATTCTGAGCAATATAAATGAGTGTACTGAAAGCCCGAAAATTGCGCATTTAGTGTATTTTCATGCATATCAAGATTAATGCTGATTCTTATTTAAATTGATGTGTAGAATCATATGGTCTCATTTAAAATTGATTCTGATCAATATAAATGAGTGTACTGATAGCCCGAAAAATGCGCATTAATGTATTTTCATGCATATCAAGATTAATGCTGATTCTTATGTAAATTGATGTGTAGAATCATATGGTTTCATTTGAAATTGATTCTGATCAATATAAATGAGTGTACTGAAAGGCCAAAAACTGCGCATTTAGTGTATTTTCATGCAGATCTAGATTAATGCTGATTCTTATGTAAATTGATGTGTAGAATCATACGGTCTCATTTAAAATTGATTCTGAGCAATATAAATTAGTGTACTGAAAGCCCGAAAATTGCGCATTTAGTGTATTTTCATGCATATCAAGATGAATGCAGATTCTTATGTAAATTGGTGTGTAGAATCATATGGTTTCATTTAAAATTGATTCTGAGCAATATAAATGAATGTACTGAAAGCCCGAAAATTGCGCATTTAGTGTATTTTCATGCATATCAAGATTAATGCAGATTCTTATGTAAATTGATGTGAAGAATAATATGGTCTCATTTAAAATTGATTCTGAGCAATATAAATGAATGTGTTGAAAGCCCGAAAATTGCGCATTTAGTGTATTTTCATGCATATCAAGATTAATGCTGATTCTGATGTAAATTGAAGTGTAGAATCATATGGTCTCATTTAAAATTGATTCTGATCAATATAAATGAGTGTACTGAAAGATCAAAAACTGCGCATTTAGTGTATTTTCATGCATATCAAGATTAATGCTGATTCTTATGTAAATTGATGTGTAGAATCATACGGTCACATTTAAAATTTATTCTGAGCAATATAAATGAGTGTACTGAAAGCCCGAAAATTGCGCATTTAGTGTATTTTCATGCATATCAAGATTAATGCTGATTCTTATGTAAATTGATGTGTAGAATCATATGGTTTCATTTGAAATTGATTCTGATCAATATAAATGAGTGTACTGACAGACCAAAAACTGCGCATTTAGTGTATTTTCATGCATATCACGATTAATGCTGATTCTTATGTAAATTGATGTGTAGAATCATATGGTCTCATTTACAATTTATTCTGATCAATATAAATGAGTGTACTGAAAGATCAAAAACTGCGCATTTAGTGTATTTTCATGCATATCAAGATTAATGCTGATTCTTATGTAAATTGTTGTGTAGAATCATACGGTCACATTTAAAATTGATTCTGAGCAATATAAATGAGTGTACTGAAAGCCCGAAAATTGCGCATTTAGTGTATTTTCATGCATATCAAGATTAATGCTGTTTCTTATGTAAATTGATGTGTAGAATCATATGGTTTCATTTAAAATTGATTCTGAGCAATATAAATGAATGTACTGAAAGCCCGAAAATTGCGCATTTAGTGTATTTTCATTTATATCAAGATTAATGCTGATTCTTATGTAAATCGATGAGTAGAATCATATGGTCTCAGTTAAAATTGATTTTGAGCAATATAAATGAGTGTGCTGAAAGCCCGAATATTGCGCATTTAGTGTATTTTCATGCACATCAAGATTAATGCTGATTCTTATGTAAATTGATGTGTAGAATCATACGGTCTCATTTAAAATTCATTCTGAGCAATATGAATGAGTGTACTGATAGCCCGAAAATTGCGCATTTAGTGTATTTTCATGCATATCAAGATTAATGCTGATTTTTATGTAAATTGATGTGTAGAATCATATGGTTTCATTTGAAATTGATTCTGATCAATATAAATGAGTGTACTGAAGGACCAAAAACTGCGCATTAATGTATTTTCAGGCATATCAAGATTAATGCTGATTCTTATGTAAATCGATGAGTAGAATCATATGGTCTCAGTTAAAATAGATTTTGAGCAATATAAATGAGTGTGCTGAAAGCCCGAAAATTGCGCATTTAGTGTATTTTCAGCATATCAAGATTAATGCTGATTCTTATGTAAATTGATGTGTAGAATCATATGGTCTCATTTAAAATTCATTCTGAGCAATACGAATGAGTGTACTGAAAGATCAAAAACTGCGCAGTTAGTGTATTTTCATGCATATCAAGATTAATGCTGTTTCTTATGTAAATTGATGTGTAGAATCATATGGTTTCATTTAAAATTGATTCTGAGCAATATAAATGAATGTACTGAAAACCCGAAAATTGCGCATTTAGTGTATTTTCATGCATATCAAGATTAATGCTGATTCTTATGTACATTGATGTGTAGAATCATATGGTCTCATTTAAAATTGATTCTGATCAATATAAATGAGTGTACTGAATGAACAAAAATTGCGCATTTAGTGTATTTTCATGCATATCAAGATTAATGCTGATTCTTATGTAAATTGATGTGTAGAATCATACGGTCTCATTTAAAATTCATTCTGAGCAATATGAATGAGTGTACTGAAAGCCCGAAAATTGCGCATTTAGTGTATTTTCATGCATATCAAGATTAATGCTGATTCTTATGTACATTGATGTGTAGAATCATATGGTCTCATTTAAAATTGATTCTGATCAATATAAATGAGTGTACTGAATGAACAAAAATTGCGCATTTAGTGTATTTTCATGCATATCAAGATTAATGCTGATTCTTATGTAAATTGATGTGTAGAATCATATGGTTTCATTTGAAATTGATTCTGATCAATATAAATGAGTGTACTGAAAGACTAAAAACTGCGCATTTAGTGTATTTTCATGCATATCAAGATTAATGCTGATTCTTATGTAAATCGATGAGTAGAATCATATGGTCTCAGTTAAAATTGATTTTGAGCAATATAAATGAGTGTGCTGAAAGCCCGAATAATGCGCATTTAGTGTATTTTCATGCACATCAAGATTAATGCTGATTCTTATGTAAATTTATGTGTAGAATCATACGGTCTCATTTAAAATTCATACTGAGCAATATGAATGAGTGTACTGATAGCCCGAAAATTGCGCATTTAGTGTATTTTCATGCATATCAAGATTAATGCTGATTCTTATGTAAATTGATGTGTAGAATCATATGGTCTCATTTAAAATTTATTCTGATCAATATAAATGAGTGTACTGAAAGTTCAAAAACTGCGCATTTAGTGTATTTTCATGCATATCAAGATTAATGCTGATTCTTATGTAAATTGTTGTGTAGAATCATACGGTCACATTTAAAATTGATTCTGAGCAATATAAATGAGTGTACTGAAAGCCCGAAAATTGCGCATTTAGTGTATTTTCATGCATATCAAGATTAATGCTGATTCTTATGTAAATTGATGTGAAGAATCATATGGTTTCATTTGAAATTGATTCTGATCAATATAAATGAGTGTACTGAAAGACCAAAAACTGCGCATTTAGTGTATTTTCATGCATATCAAGATTAATGCTGATTCTTATGTAAATCGATGAGTAGAATCATATGGTCTCAGTTAAAATTGATTTTGAGCAATATAAATGAGTGTGCTGAAAGCCCGAATATTGCGCATTTAGTGTATTTTCATGCACATCAAGATTAATGCTGATTCTTATGTAAATTGATGTGTAGAATCATACGGTCTCATTTAAAATTCATTCTGAGCAATATGAATGAGTGTACTGATAGCCCGAAAATTGCGCATTTAGTGTATTTTCATGCATATCAAGATTAATGCTGATTCTTACGTAAATTGATGTGTAGAATCATATGGTCTCATTTAAAAATTATTCTGATCAATATAAATGAGTGTACTGAAAGATCAAAAACTGCGCATTTAGTTTATTTTCATGCATATCAAGATTAATGCTGATTCTTATGTAAATTTTTGTGTAGAATCATACGGTCACATTTAAAATTGATTCTGAGCAATATAAATGAGTGTACTGAAAACCCGAAAATTGCGCATTTAGTGTATTTTCATGCATATCAAGATTAATGCTGTTTCTTATGTAAATTGATGTGTAGAATCATATGGTCTCATTTAAAATTCATTCTGAGCAATATGAATGAATGTACTGAAAGCCCGAAAATTGCGCATTTAGTGTATTTTCATGCATATCAAGATTAATGCTGATTCTTATGTACATTGATGTGTAGAATCATATGGTCTCATTTAAAATTGATTCTGATCAATATAAATGAGTGTACTGAATGAACAAAAATTGCGCATTTAGTGTATTTTCATGCATATCAAGATTAATGCTGATTCTTATGTAAATTGATGTGTAGAATCATATGGTCTCATTTGAAATTCATTCCGATCAATATAAATGTGTGTACTGAAAGATCAAAAACTGCGCATTTAGTGTATTTTCATGCATATCAAGATTAATGCTGATTCTTATGTAAATTGTTGTGTAGAATCATACGGTCTCATTTAAAATTGATTCTGAGCAATATAAATGAGTGTACTGAAAGCCCGAAAATTGCGCATTTAGTGTATTTTCATGCATATCAAGATTAATGCTGATTCTTATGTAAATTGTTGTGTAGAATCATACGGTCTCATTTAAAATTGATTCTGAGCAATATAAATGAGTGTACTGAAAGCCGGAAAATTGCGCATTTAGTGTATTTTCATGCATATCAAGATTAATGCTGATTCTTATGTAAATTGATGTGTAGAATCATATGGTTTCATTTAAAATTGTTTCTGAGCAATATAAACGAATGTACTGAAAGCCCGAAAATTGCGCATTTAGTGTATTTTCATGCATATCAAGATTAATGCTGATTCTTATGTAAATCGATGAGCAGAATCATATGGTGTCATTTAAAATTGATTTTGAGCAATATAAATGAGTGTGCTGAAAGCCCGAATATTGCGCATTTAGTGTATTTTCATGCACATCAAGATTAATGCTGATTCTTATGTAAATTGATGTGTAGAATCATACGGTCTCATTTAAACTTGATTCTGAGCAATATAAATGAGTGTACTGAAAGCCCGAATATTGCGCATTTAGTGTATTTTAATGCATATCAAGATTAATGCTGATTCTTATGTAAATTGATGTATAGAATCATATGGTCTCATTTAAAATTGATTCTGATCATCATAAATGTGTGTACTGAAAGACCAAAAACTGCGTATTTAGTGTATTTTCATGCATATCAAGATTAATGCTGATTCTTATGTAAATTGATGTGTAGAATCATATGGTTTCATATAAAATTGATTCTGAGCAATATAAATGAGTGTACTGAAAGCCCAAAAATTGCGCATTTAGTGTATTTTCATGCATATCAAGATTAATGCTGATTCTTATGTAAATTGATGTGTAGAATCAAATGGTCTCATTTAAAATTGATTCCGAGCAATATAAATGAGTGTACTGAAAGCCCGAAAACTGCGCATTTAGTGTATTTTCATGCATATCAAGATTAATGCTGATTCTTATGTAAATTGATGTGTAGAATCAAATGGTCTCATTTCAAATTGATTCCGAGCAATATAAATGAGTGTGCTGAAAGCCCGAAAACTGCGCATTAATGTATTTTCATGCATATCAAGATTAATGCTGATTCTTATGTAAATTGATGTGTAGAATCAAATGGTCTCATTTCAAATTGATTCCGAGCAATATAAATGAGTGTGCTGAAAGCCCGAAAACTGCGCATTTAGTGTATTTTCATGCATATCAAGATTAATGCTGATTCTTATGTAAATTGATGTGTAGAATCAAATGGTCTCATTTCAAATTGATTCCGAGCAATATAAATGAGTGTGCTGAAAGCCCGAAAACTGCGCATTTAGTGTATTTTCATGCATATCAAGATTAATGCAGATTCTTATGTAAATTGATGTGTAGAATCAAATGGTCTCATTTCAAATTGATTCCGAGCAATATAAATGAGTGTGCTGAAAGCCCGAAAACTGCGCATTTAGTGTATTTTCATGCATATCAAGATTAATGCTGATTCTTATGTAAATTGAGGTGTAGAATCATATAGTCTCATTTAAAATTGATTCTGAGCAATATAAATGAGTGTACTGAAAGCCCGAAAACTGCGCATTTAGTGTATTTTCATGCATATCAAGATTAATGCTGATTCTTATGTAAATTGATGTGTAGAATCATATGGTCTCATTTAAAATTGATTCTGAGCAATATAAATGAGTGTACTGAAAGCCCGAAAACTGCGCATTTAGTGCATTTTCATGCATATCAAGATTAATGCTGATTCTTATGTAAATTGATGTGTAGAATCATACGGTCTCATTTAAAATTGATTCTGAGCAATATAAATGAGTGTACTGAAAAACCAAAAACTGCGCATTTAGTGTATTTTCATGCACATCAAGATTAATGCTGATTCTTATGTAAATTGATGTGTAGAATCATACGGTCTCATTTAAAATTGATTCTGAGCAATATAAATGAGTGTACTGAAAAACCAAAAACTGCGCATTTAGTGTATTTTCATGCATATCAAGATTAATACAGATTCTTATGTAAATTGATTTGTAGAATCATACGTTCTCATTTATAATTGATTCTTATCAACATAAATGTGTGTACTGAAAGACCAAAAACTGCGTATTTAGTGTATTTTCATGCATATCAAGATTAATGCTGATTCTTATGTAAATTGATGTGTAGAATCATACGGTCTCTTTTAAAATTGATTCTGAGCAATATAAATGAGTGTACTGAAAGCCCGAAAATTGCGCATTTAGTGTATTTTCATGCATATCATGATTAATGCTGATTCTTATGTAAATTGATGTGTAGAATCATACGGTCTCATTTAAAATTGATTCTGAGCAATATAAATGAGTGTACTGAAAGCCCGAAAATTACGCATTTAGTGTATTTTCATGCATATCAAGATTAATGCCGATTCTTATTTAAATTGATGTGTAGAATCATATGGTCTCATTTAAAATTGATTCTGATCAACATAAATGTGTGTACTGAAAGAGCAAAAACTGCGTATTTGGTGTATTTTCATGCATATCAAGATTAATGCTGATTCTTATGTAAATTGATGTGTAGAATCATATGGTTTCATTTAAAACTGATTCTGAGCAATATAAATGAGTGTACTGAAAGCCCTAAAATTGCGCATTTAGTGTATTTTCATGCATATCAAGATTAATGCAGTTTCTTATGTAAATTGATGTGTAGAATCACATGGTCTCACTTAAAATTGATTCTGAGCAATATAAATGAGTGTACTTAAAGCCCGAAAATTGCGCATTTAGTGTATTTTCATGCATATCAAGATTAATGCTGATTCTTATGTAAATCGATGAGTAGAATCATATGGTCTCATTTAAAATTGATTTTGAGCAATATAAATGAGTGTGCTGAAAGCCCGAATATTGCGCATTTAGTGTATTTTCATGCACATCAAGATTAATGCTGATTCTTATGTAAATTGATGTGTAGAATCATACGGTCTCATTTAAAATTGATTCTGATCAACATAAATGTGTGTACAGAAAGAGCAAAAACTGCGTATTTGGTGTATTTTCATGCATATCAAGATTAATGCTGATTCTTATGTAAATTGATGTGTAGAATCATATGGTTTCATTTAAAACTGATTCTGAGCAATATAAATGAGTGTACTGGAAGCCCTAAAATTGCGCATTTAGTGTATTTTCATGTATATCAAGATTAATGCAGTTTCTTATGTACATTGATGTGTAGAATCACATGGTCTCACTTAAAATAGATTCTGAGCAATATAAATGAGTGTACAGAAAGCCAGAAAATTGCGCATTTAGTGTATTTTCATGCATATCACGATTAATGCTGATTCTTATGTAAATTGATGTGTAGAATCATACGGTCTCATTTAAAATTGTTTCTGAGCAATATAAATGAGTGTACTGAAATCCCGAAAATTGCGCATTTAGTGTATTTTCATGCATATCAAGATTAATGCTGATTCTTATGTAAATTGATGTGTAGAATCATATGGTTTCATTTCAAATTGATTCTGAGCAACATAAATGAATGTACTGAAAGCCCGAAAATTGCGCATTTAGTGTATTTTCATGCATATCAAGATTAATGCTGATTCTTATGTAAATTGATGTGTAGAGTCATATGGTCTCATTTAAAACTGATTCTGATCAATATAAATGACTGTACTGAAAGACCAAAAACTGCCCATTTAGTGTATTTTCATGCATATCAAGATTAATGCTGATTCTTATGTAAATTGATGTGTAGAATCATACGGTCTCAATTAAAATTGATTTTCAGCAATATAAATGGGTGTATTGAAAGCCCGAAAATTGCGCATTTAGTGTGTTTTCATGCATATCAAGATTAATGCTGATTCTTATGTAAATTGATGTGTAGAATCATATGGTTTCATTTAAAATTGATTCTGAGCAGTATAAAAAGAGTGTACTGAAAGCCCGAAAATGCGCATTTAGTGTATTTTCATGCATATCAAGATTAATGCTGATTCTTATGTAAATTGTTGTGTAGAATCATATGGTCTCATTTAAAATTGATTCTGAGCAATATAAATGAGTGTACTGAAACCCGAAAATTGCGCATTTAGTGTATTTCCATGCATATCATGATTAATGCTGATTCTTATGTAAATTGATGTGTAGAATCATATGGTGTCATTTAAAATTGATTTTGAGCAATATAAATGAGTGTGCTGAAATCCCGAATATTGCGCATTTAGTGTATTTTCATGCACATCAAGATTAATGCTGATTCTTATGTAAATTGATGTGTAGAATCATACGGTCTCATTTCAAATTGATTCTGAGCAATATAAATGAGTGTACTGAAAGCCCGAAAATTGCGCATTTAGTGTATTTTCATGCATATCAAGATTAATGCTGATTCTTATTTAAATTGATGTGTAGAATCATATGGTCTCATTTAAAATTGATTCTGATCAATATAAATGAGTGTACTGATAGCCCGAAAAATGCGCATTAATGTATTTTCATGCATATCAAGATTAATGCTGATTCTTATGTAAATTGATGTGTAGAATCATATGGTTTCATTTGAAATTGATTCTGATCAATATAAATGAGTGTACTGAAAGGCCAAAAACTGCGCATTTAGTGTATTTTCATGCAGATCTAGATTAATGCTGATTCTTATGTAAATTGATGTGTAGAATCATACGGTCTCATTTAAAATTGATTCTGAGCAATATAAATTAGTGTACTGAAAGCCCGAAAATTGCGCATTTAGTGTATTTTCATGCATATCAAGATGAATGCAGATTCTTATGTAAATTGGTGTGTAGAATCATATGGTTTCATTTAAAATTGATTCTGAGCAATATAAATGAATGTACTGAAAGCCCGAAAATTGCGCATTTAGTGTATTTTCATGCATATCAAGATTAATGCAGATTCTTATGTAAATTGATGTGAAGAATAATATGGTCTCATTTAAAATTGATTCTGAGCAATATAAATGAATGTGTTGAAAGCCCGAAAATTGCGCATTTAGTGTATTTTCATGCATATCAAGATTAATGCTGATTCTGATGTAAATTGAAGTGTAGAATCATATGGTCTCATTTAAAATTGATTCTGATCAATATAAATGAGTGTACTGAAAGATCAAAAACTGCGCATTTAGTGTATTTTCATGCATATCAAGATTAATGCTGATTCTTATGTAAATTGATGTGTAGAATCATACGGTCACATTTAAAATTTATTCTGAGCAATATAAATGAGTGTACTGAAAGCCCGAAAATTGCGCATTTAGTGTATTTTCATGCATATCAAGATTAATGCTGATTCTTATGTAAATTGATGTGTAGAATCATATGGTTTCATTTGAAATTGATTCTGATCAATATAAATGAGTGTACTGACAGACCAAAAACTGCGCATTTAGTGTATTTTCATGCATATCACGATTAATGCTGATTCTTATGTAAATTGATGTGTAGAATCATATGGTCTCATTTACAATTTATTCTGATCAATATAAATGAGTGTACTGAAAGATCAAAAACTGCGCATTTAGTGTATTTTCATGCATATCAAGATTAATGCTGATTCTTATGTAAATTGTTGTGTAGAATCATACGGTCACATTTAAAATTGATTCTGAGCAATATAAATGAGTGTACTGAAAGCCCGAAAATTGCGCATTTAGTGTATTTTCATGCATATCAAGATTAATGCTGTTTCTTATGTAAATTGATGTGTAGAATCATATGGTTTCATTTAAAATTGATTCTGAGCAATATAAATGAATGTACTGAAAGCCCGAAAATTGCGCATTTAGTGTATTTTCATTTATATCAAGATTAATGCTGATTCTTATGTAAATCGATGAGTAGAATCATATGGTCTCAGTTAAAATTGATTTTGAGCAATATAAATGAGTGTGCTGAAAGCCCGAATATTGCGCATTTAGTGTATTTTCATGCACATCAAGATTAATGCTGATTCTTATGTAAATTGATGTGTAGAATCATACGGTCTCATTTAAAATTCATTCTGAGCAATATGAATGAGTGTACTGATAGCCCGAAAATTGCGCATTTAGTGTATTTTCATGCATATCAAGATTAATGCTGATTTTTATGTAAATTGATGTGTAGAATCATATGGTTTCATTTGAAATTGATTCTGATCAATATAAATGAGTGTACTGAAGGACCAAAAACTGCGCATTAATGTATTTTCAGGCATATCAAGATTAATGCTGATTCTTATGTAAATCGATGAGTAGAATCATATGGTCTCAGTTAAAATAGATTTTGAGCAATATAAATGAGTGTGCTGAAAGCCCGAAAATTGCGCATTTAGTGTATTTTCAGCATATCAAGATTAATGCTGATTCTTATGTAAATTGATGTGTAGAATCATGTGGTCTCATTTAAAATTCATTCTGAGCAATACGAATGAGTGTACTGAAAGATCAAAAACTGCGCAGTTAGTGTATTTTCATGCATATCAAGATTAATGCTGTTTCTTATGTAAATTGATGTGTAGAATCATATGGTTTCATTTAAAATTGATTCTGAGCAATATAAATGAATGTACTGAAAACCCGAAAATTGCGCATTTAGTGTATTTTCATGCATATCAAGATTAATGCTGATTCTTATGTACATTGATGTGTAGAATCATATGGTCTCATTTAAAATTGATTCTGATCAATATAAATGAGTGTACTGAATGAACAAAAATTGCGCATTTAGTGTATTTTCATGCATATCAAGATTAATGCTGATTCTTATGTAAATTGATGTGTAGAATCATACGGTCTCATTTAAAATTCATTCTGAGCAATATGAATGAGTGTACTGAAAGCCCGAAAATTGCGCATTTAGTGTATTTTCATGCATATCAAGATTAATGCTGATTCTTATGTACATTGATGTGTAGAATCATATGGTCTCATTTAAAATTGATTCTGATCAATATAAATGAGTGTACTGAATGAACAAAAATTGCGCATTTAGTGTATTTTCATGCATATCAAGATTAATGCTGATTCTTATGTAAATTGATGTGTAGAATCATATGGTTTCATTTGAAATTGATTCTGATCAATATAAATGAGTGTACTGAAAGACTAAAAACTGCGCATTTAGTGTATTTTCATGCATATCAAGATTAATGCTGATTCTTATGTAAATCGATGAGTAGAATCATATGGTCTCAGTTAAAATTGATTTTGAGCAATATAAATGAGTGTGCTGAAAGCCCGAATAATGCGCATTTAGTGTATTTTCATGCACATCAAGATTAATGCTGATTCTTATGTAAATTTATGTGTAGAATCATACGGTCTCATTTAAAATTCATACTGAGCAATATGAATGAGTGTACTGATAGCCCGAAAATTGCGCATTTAGTGTATTTTCATGCATATCAAGATTAATGCTGATTCTTATGTAAATTGATGTGTAGAATCATATGGTCTCATTTAAAATTTATTCTGATCAATATAAATGAGTGTACTGAAAGTTCAAAAACTGCGCATTTAGTGTATTTTCATGCATATCAAGATTAATGCTGATTCTTATGTAAATTGTTGTGTAGAATCATACGGTCACATTTAAAATTGATTCTGAGCAATATAAATGAGTGTACTGAAAGCCCGAAAATTGCGCATTTAGTGTATTTTCATGCATATCAAGATTAATGCTGATTCTTATGTAAATTGATGTGAAGAATCATATGGTTTCATTTGAAATTGATTCTGATCAATATAAATGAGTGTACTGAAAGACCAAAAACTGCGCATTTAGTGTATTTTCATGCATATCAAGATTAATGCTGATTCTTATGTAAATCGATGAGTAGAATCATATGGTCTCAGTTAAAATTGATTTTGAGCAATATAAATGAGTGTGCTGAAAGCCCGAATATTGCGCATTTAGTGTATTTTCATGCACATCAAGATTAATGCTGATTCTTATGTAAATTGATGTGTAGAATCATACGGTCTCATTTAAAATTCATTCTGAGCAATATGAATGAGTGTACTGATAGCCCGAAAATTGCGCATTTAGTGTATTTTCATGCATATCAAGATTAATGCTGATTCTTACGTAAATTGATGTGTAGAATCATATGGTCTCATTTAAAAATTATTCTGATCAATATAAATGAGTGTACTGAAAGATCAAAAACTGCGCATTTAGTGTATTTTCATGCATATCAAGATTAATGCTGATTCTTATGTAAATTTTTGTGTAGAATCATACGGTCACATTTAAAATTGATTCTGAGCAATATAAATGAGTGTACTGAAAACCCGAAAATTGCGCATTTAGTGTATTTTCATGCATATCAAGATTAATGCTGTTTCTTATGTAAATTGATGTGTAGAATCATATGGTCTCATTTAAAATTCATTCTGAGCAATATGAATGAATGTACTGAAAGCCCGAAAATTGCGCATTTAGTGTATTTTCATGCATATCAAGATTAATGCTGATTCTTATGTACATTGATGTGTAGAATCATATGGTCTCATTTAAAATTGATTCTGATCAATATAAATGAGTGTACTGAATGAACAAAAATTGCGCATTTAGTGTATTTTCATGCATATCAAGATTAATGCTGATTCTTATGTAAATTGATGTGTAGAATCATATGGTCTCATTTGAAATTCATTCCGATCAATATAAATGTGTGTACTGAAATATCAAAAACTGCGCATTTAGTGTATTTTCATGCATATCAAGATTAATGCTGATTCTTATGTAAATTGTTGTGTAGAATCATACGGTCTCATTTAAAATTGATTCTGAGCAATATAAATGAGTGTACTGAAAGCCCGAAAACTGCGCATTTAGTGTATTTTCATGCATATCAAGATTAATGCTGATTCTTATGTAAATTGTTGTGTAGAATCATACGGTCTCATTTAAAATTGATTCTGAGCAATATAAATGAGTGTACTGAAAGCCGGAAAATTGCGCATTTAGTGTATTTTCATGCATATCAAGATTAATGCTGATTCTTATGTAAATTGATGTGTAGAATCATATGGTTTCATTTAAAATTGTTTCTGAGCAATATAAACGAATGTACTGAAAGCCCGAAAATTGCGCATTTAGTGTATTTTCATGCATATCAAGATTAATGCTGATTCTTATGTAAATCGATGAGCAGAATCATATGGTGTCATTTAAAATTGATTTTGAGCAATATAAATGAGTGTGCTGAAAGCCCGAATATTGCGCATTTAGTGTATTTTCATGCACATCAAGATTAATGCTGATTCTTATGTAAATTGATGTGTAGAATCATACGGTCTCATTTAAACTTGATTCTGAGCAATATAAATGAGTGTACTGAAAGCCCGAATATTGCGCATTTAGTGTATTTTAATGCATATCAAGATTAATGCTGATTCTTATGTAAATTGATGTATAGAATCATATGGTCTCATTTAAAATTGATTCTGATCATCATAAATGTGTGTACTGAAAGACCAAAAACTGCGTATTTAGTGTATTTTCATGCATATCAAGATTAATGCTGATTCTTATGTAAATTGATGTGTAGAATCATATGGTTTCATATAAAATTGATTCTGAGCAATATAAATGAGTGTACTGAAAGCCCAAAAATTGCGCATTTAGTGTATTTTCATGCATATCAAGATTAATGCTGATTCTTATGTAAATTGATGTGTAGAATCAAATGGTCTCATTTAAAATTGATTCCGAGCAATATAAATGAGTGTACTGAAAGCCCGAAAACTGCGCATTTAGTGTATTTTCATGCATATCAAGATTAATGCTGATTCTTATGTAAATTGATGTGTAGAATCAAATGGTCTCATTTCAAATTGATTCCGAGCAATATAAATGAGTGTGCTGAAAGCCCGAAAACTGCGCATTTAGTGTATTTTCATGCATATCAAGATTAATGCTGATTCTTATGTAAATTGATGTGTAGAATCAAATGGTCTCATTTCAAATTGATTCCGAGCAATATAAATGAGTGTGCTGAAAGCCCGAAAACTGCGCATTTAGTGTATTTTCATGCATATCAAGATTAATGCTGATTCTTATGTAAATTGATGTGTAGAATCAAATGGTCTCATTTCAAATTGATTCCGAGCAATATAAATGAGTGTGCTGAAAGCCCGAAAACTGCGCATTTAGTGTATTTTCATGCATATCAAGATTAATGCAGATTCTTATGTAAATTGATGTGTAGAATCAAATGGTCTCATTTCAAATTGATTCCGAGCAATATAAATGAGTGTGCTGAAAGCCCGAAAACTGCGCATTTAGTGTATTTTCATGCATATCAAGATTAATGCTGATTCTTATGTAAATTGAGGTGTAGAATCATATAGTCTCATTTAAAATTGATTCTGAGCAATATAAATGAGTGTACTGAAAGCCCGAAAACTGCGCATTTAGTGTATTTTCATGCATATCAAGATTAATGCTGATTCTTATGTAAATTGATGTGTAGAATCAAATGGTCTCATTTCAAATTGATTCCGAGCAATATAAATGAGTGTGCTGAAAGCCCGAAAACTGCGCATTTAGTGTATTTTCATGCATATCAAGATTAATGCTGATTCTTATGTAAATTGATGTGTAGAATCAAATGGTCCCATTTCAAATTGATTCCGAGCAATATAAATGAGTGTGCTGAAAGCCCGAAAACTGCGCATTTAGTGTATTTTCATGCATATCAAGATTAATGCTGATTCTTATGTAAATTGATGTGTAGAATCATATAGTCTCATTTAAAATTGATTCTGAGCAATATAAATGAGTGTACTGAAAGCCCGAAAACTGCGCATTTAGTGTATTTTCATGCATATCAAGATTAATGCTGATTCTTATGTAAATTGATGTGTAGAATCAAATGGTCCCATTTCAAATTGATTCCGAGCAATATAAATGAGTGTGCTGAAAGCCCGAAAACTGCGCATTTAGTGTATTTTCATGCATATCAAGATTAATGCTGATTCTTATGTAAATTGATGTGTAGAATCAAATGGTCTCATTTCAAATTGATTCCGAGCAATATAAATGAGTGTGCTGAAAGCCCGAAAACTGCGCATTTAGTGTATTTTCATGCATATCAAGATTAATGCTGATTCTTATGTAAATTGATGTATAGAATCATATGGTCTCATTTTAAATTGATTCTGATCATCATAAATGTGTGTACTGAAAGACCAAAAACTGCGTATTTAGTGTATTTTCATGCATATCAAGATTAATGCTGATTCTTATGTAAATTGATGTGTAGAATCATATGGTTTCATATAAAATTGATTCTGAGCAATATAAATGAGTGTACTGAAAGCCCAAAAATTGCGCATTTAGTGTATTTTCATGCATATCAAGATTAATGCTGATTCTTATGTAAATTGATGTGTAGAATCAAATGGTCTCATTTAAAATTGATTCCGAGCAATATAAATGAGTGTACTGAAAGCCCGAAAACTGCGCATTTAGTGTATTTTCATGCATATCAAGATTAATGCTGATTCTTATGTAAATTGATGTGTAGAATCAAATGGTCTCATTTCAAATTGATTCCGAGCAATATAAATGAGTGTGCTGAAAGCCCGAAAACTGCGCATTTAGTGTATTTTCATGCATATCAAGATTAATGCTGATTCTTATGTAAATTGATGTGTAGAATCAAATGGTCTCATTTCAAATTGATTCCGAGCAATATAAATGAGTGTGCTGAAAGCCCGAAAACTGCGCATTTAGTGTATTTTCATGCATATCAAGATTAATGCTGATTCTTATGTAAATTGATGTGTAGAATCAAATGGTCTCATTTCAAATTGATTCCGAGCAATATAAATGAGTGTGCTGAAAGCCCGAAAACTGCGCATTTAGTGTATTTTCATGCATATCAAGATTAATGCAGATTCTTATGTAAATTGATGTGTAGAATCAAATGGTCTCATTTCAAATTGATTCCGAGCAATATAAATGAGTGTGCTGAAAGCCCGAAAACTGCGCATTTAGTGTATTTTCATGCATATCAAGATTAATGCTGATTCTTATGTAAATTGAGGTGTAGAATCATATAGTCTCATTTAAAATTGATTCTGAGCAATATAAATGAGTGTACTGAAAGCCCGAAAACTGCGCATTTAGTGTATTTTCATGCATATCAAGATTAATGCTGATTCTTATGTAAATTGATGTGTAGAATCAAATGGTCTCATTTCAAATTGATTCCGAGCAATATAAATGAGTGTGCTGAAAGCCCGAAAACTGCGCATTTAGTGTATTTTCATGCATATCAAGATTAATGCTGATTCTTATGTAAATTGATGTGTAGAATCAAATGGTCCCATTTCAAATTGATTCCGAGCAATATAAATGAGTGTGCTGAAAGCCCGAAAACTGCGCATTTAGTGTATTTTCATGCATATCAAGATTAATGCTGATTCTTATGTAAATTGATGTGTAGAATCATATAGTCTCATTTAAAATTGATTCTGAGCAATATAAATGAGTGTACTGAAAGCCCGAAAACTGCGCATTTAGTGTATTTTCATGCATATCAAGATTAATGCTGATTCTTATGTAAATTGATGTGTAGAATCAAATGGTCCCATTTCAAATTGATTCCGAGCAATATAAATGAGTGTGCTGAAAGCCCGAAAACTGCGCATTTAGTGTATTTTCATGCATATCAAGATTAATGCTGATTCTTATGTAAATTGATGTGTAGAATCAAATGGTCTCATTTCAAATTGATTCCGAGCAATATAAATGAGTGTGCTGAAAGCCCGAAAACTGCGCATTTAGTGTATTTTCATGCATATCAAGATTAATGCTGATTCTTATGTAAATTGATGTGTAGAATCAAATGGTCTCATTTCAAATTGATTCCGAGCAATATAAATGAGTGTGCTGAAAGCCCGAAAACTGCGCATTTAGTGTATTTTCATGCATATCAAGATTAATGCTGATTCTTATGTAAATGGATGTGTAGAATCATATGGTCACATTTAAAATTGATTATGAGCAATATAAATGAGTGTTCTGAAAGCCCGAAAATTTCGCATTTAGTGTATTTTCAAGCATATCAAGATTAATGCTGATTCTTATGTAAATTGATGTGTAGAATCATATGGTCTCATTTAAAATTGATTCTGATCAATATAAATGAGTGTACTGAAAGACCGAAACTGCGCTTTTATTGTATTTTCATGCATATCAAGATTAATGCTGATTCTTATGTAAATTGATGTGTACAATCATATGGTTACATTCAAAATTGATTCTGAGCAATATAAATGAGTGTACTGAAAGCCCGAATATTGCGCATTTAGTGTATTTTCATGCATATCAAGATTAACGCTGATTCTTATGTAAATTGATGTGTAGAATCATATGGTCTCATTTAAAATTGATTCCGAGCAATATAAATGGGTGTACTGAAAGCCCGAAAATTTGGCATTTAGTGTATTTTCATGCATATCAAGATTAAGGCTGATTCTTATGTAAATTGATGTGTAGAATCATATAGTCTCATTTAAAAGTGATTCTGATCAATATAAATGACTGTACTGAAAGACCAAAAACTTCGCATTTAGTATATTTTCAGCATATCAAGATTAATGCTGATTCTTATGTAAATTGATGCGTAGAATCATATGGTCTCATTTAAAATTGATTCTGATCAATATAAATGAGTGTACTGAAAGAACAAAAACTGCGCATTTAGTGTATTTTCATGCATATCAAGATTAATGCTGATTCTTATGTAAACTAATGTGTAGAATCATACGGTTTTATTTAAAATTGATTCTGAGCAAGTTAAATGAGTGTACTGAAAGCCCGAAATTGCGCATTTAGTGTATATTCATGCATATCAAGATTAATGCTGATTCTTATGTAAATTGATGTGTAGAATCATATGGTCTCATATAAAATTGATTCTGATCAATATAAATGAGTGTACTGAAAGAACAAAAACTGCGCATTTAGTGTATTTTCATGCATATCAAGATTAATGCTGATTCTTATGTAAATTGATGTGTACAATCATATGGTTACATTTAAAATTGATTCTGAGCAATATAAATGAGTGTACTGAAAGCCCGAATATTGCGCATTTAGTGTATTTTCATGCATATCAAGATTAATGCTGATTCTTATGTAAATTGATGTGTAGAATCATATGGTCTCATTTAAAATTGATTCCGAGCAATATAAATGAGTGTACTGAAAGCCCGAATATTGCGCATTTAGTGCATTTTCATGCATATCAAGATTAATGCTGATTCTTATGTAAATTGATGTGTAGAATCATATGGTCTCATTTAAAATTGATTCTGATCAATATAAATGACTGTACTGAAATGCCAAGAACTGCGCATTTAGTGTATTTTCATGCATATCAAGATTAATGCTGATTCTTATGTAAATTGATGTGTCGAATCATACGGTCTCATTTAAAATTGATTCTGAGCAATATAAATGAGTGTACTGAAAGCCGGAAAATTTCGCATTTAGTGTATTTTCATGCATATCAAGATTAATGCTGATTCTTATGTAAATTGATGTGTAGAATCATATGGTTTCATTTAAAATTGTTTCTGAGCAATATAAACGAATGTACTGAAAGCCCGAAAATTGCGCATTTAGTGTATTTTCATGCATATCAAGATTAATGCTGATTCTTATGTAAATCGATGAGCAGAATCATATGGTGTCATTTAAAATTGATTTTGAGCAATATAAATGAGTGTGCTGAAAGCCCGAATATTGCGCATTTAGTGTATTTTCATGCACATCAAGATTAATGCTGATTCTTATGTAAATTGATGTGTAGAATCATACGGTCTCATTTAAAATTGATTCTGAGCAATATAAATGAGTGTACTGAAAGCCCGAAAATTGCGCATTTGTGTATTTTAATGCATATCAAGATTAATGCTGATTCTTATGTAAATTGATGTGTAGAATCATATGGTCTCATTTAAAATTGAATCTGATCAACATAAATGTGTGTACTGAAAGACCAAAAACTGCGTATTTAGTCTCTTTTCATGCATATCAAGATTAATGCTGATTCTTATGTAAATTGATGTTTCGAATCATACGGCCTCATATAAAATTGATTCTGAGCAATATAAATGAGGGTACTGAAAGCCCGAAAATTGCGCATTTAGTGTAATTTCATGCATATCAAGATTAATGCAGATTCTTACGTAAATTGATGTGTAGAATCATATGGTCACATTTAAAATTGATTATGAGCAATATAAATGAGTGTACTGAAAGCCCGAAAATTTCGCATTTAGTGTATTTTCATGCATATCAAGATTAATGCTGATTCTTATGTAAATTGATGTGTAGAATCATATGGTCTCATTTAAAATTGATTCCGAGCAATATAAATGAGTGTACTGAAAGCCCGAAAATTGCGCATTTAGTGTATTTTCATGCATATCAAGATTATCGCTGATTCTTATGTAAATTGATGTTTCGAATCATACGGCCTCATATAAAATTGATTCTGAGCAATATAAATGAGGGTACTGAAAGCCCGAAAATTGCGCATTTAGTGTATTTTCATGCATATCAAGATTAATGCAGATTCTTACGTAAATTGATGTGTAGAATCATATGGTCACATTTAAAATTGATTATGAGCAATATAAATGAGTGTTCTGAAAGCCCGAAAATTTCGCATTTAGTGTATTTTCATGCATATCAAGATTAATGCTGATTCTTATGTAAATTGATGTGTAGAATCATATGGTCTCATTTAAAATTGATTCTGATCAATATAAATGAGTGTACTGAAAGACCGAAACTGCGCTTTTATAGTATTTTCATGCATATCAAGATTAATGCTGATTCTTATGTAAATTGATGTGTACAATCATATGGTTACATTTAAAATTGATTCTGAGCAATATAAATGAGTGTACTGAAAGCCCGAATATTGCGCATTTAGTGTATTTTCATGCATATCAAGATTAACGCTGATTCTTATGTAAATTGATGTGTAGAATCATATGGTCTCATTTAAAATTGATTCCGAGCAATATAAATGAGTGTACTGAAAGCCCGAAAATTTGGCATTTAGTGTATTTTCATGCATATCAAGATTAAGGCTGATTCTTATGTAAATTGATGTGTAGAATCATATAGTCTCATTTAAATGTGATTCTGATCAATATAAATGACTGTACTGAAAGACCAAAAACTGCGCATTTAGTGTATTTTCATGCATATCAAGATTAATGCTGATTCTTATGTAAATTGATGCGTAGAATCATATGGTCTCATTTAAAATTGATTCTGATCAATATAAATGAGTGTACTGAAAGAACAAAAACTGCGCATTTAGTGTATTTTCATGCATATCAAGATTAATGCTGATTCTTATGTAAACTAATGTGTAGAATCATACGGTTTTATTTAAAATTGATTCTGAGCAAGATAAATGAGTGTACTGAAAGCCCGAAATTGCGCATTTAGTGTATATTCATGCATATCAAGATTAATGCTGATTCTTATGTAAATTGATGTGTAGAATCATATGGTCTCATATAAAATTGATTCTGATCAATATAAATGAGTGTACTGAAAGAACAAAAACTGCGCATTTAGTGTATTTTCATGCATATCAAGATTAATGCTGATTCTTATGTAAATTGATGTGTACAATCATATGGTTACATTTAAAATTGATTCTGAGCAATATAAATGAGTGTACTGAAAGCCCGAATATTGCGCATTTAGTGTATTTTCATGCATATCAAGATTAATGCTGATTCTTATGTAAATTGATGTGTAGAATCATATGGTCTCATTTAAAATTGATTCCGAGCAATATAAATGAGTGTACTGAAAGCCCGAATATTGCGCATTTAGTGCATTTTCATGCATATCAAGATTAATGCTGATTCTTATGTAAATTGATGTGTAGAATCATATGGTCTCATTTAAAATTGATTCTGATCAATATAAATGACTGTACTGAAATGCCAAGAACTGCGCATTTAGTGAATTTTCATGCATATCAAGATTAATGCTGATTCTTATGTAAATTGATGTGTCGAATCATACGGTCTCATTTAAAATTGATTCTGAGCAATATAAATGAGTGTACTGAAAGCCCGAATATTGCGCATTTAGTGCATTTTCATGCATATCAAGATTAATGCTGATTCTTATGTAAATTGATGTGTAGAATAATATGGTTTCCTTTAAAATTGATTCTGAGCAATATAAATGAGTGTACTGAAACGCCGAAAATTGCGCATTTAGTGTCTTTTCATGCATATCAAGATTAATGCTGATTCTGATGTAAATTGATGTGTCGAATCATACGGTCTCATTTAAAATTGATTCTGAGCAATATAAATGAATGTACTGAAAGCCCGAAAATTTGGCATTTAGTGTATTTTCATGCATATCAAGATTAATGCTGATTCTTATGTAAATTGATGTGTAGAATCATATGGTCACATTTAAAATTGATTCTGATCAATATAAATGAATGTACTGAAAGCCCGAAAATTTGGCATTTAGTGTATTTTCATGCATATCAAGATTAATGCTGATTCTTATGTAAATTGATGTGTAGAATCATATCGTCACATTTAAAATTGATTCTGATCAATATAAATGAGTGTACTGAATGATCAAAAACTGCGCATTTAGTGTATTTTCATGCATATCAAGATTAATGCTGATTCTTATGTAAATTGATGTGAACAATCATATGGTTACATTTAAAATTGATTGTGAGCAATATAAATGAGTGTACTGAAAGCCCGAATATTGCGCATTTAGTGTATTTTCATGCATATCAAGATTAATGCTGATTCTTATGTAAATTGATGTGTAGAATCATATGGTCTCATTTAAAATTGATTCCGAGCAATATAAATGAGTGTACTGAAAGCCCGAAAATTGGGCATTTAGTGTATTTTCATACATATCAAGATTAATGCTGATTCTTATGTAAATTGATGTGTAGAATCATATGGTCTCATTTAAAATTTATTCTGATCAATATAAATGACTGTACTGAAATGCAAAGAACTGCGCATTTAGTGAATTTACATGCATATCAAGATTAATGCTGATTCTTATGTAAATTGATGTGTCGAATCATACGGTCTCATTTAAAATTGATTCTGTGCAATATAAATGAGTGTACTGAAAGCCCGAATATTGCGCATTTAGTGCATTTTCATGCATATCAAGATTAATGCTGATTCTTATGTAAAATGATGTGTAGAATAATATGGTTTCCTTTAAAATTGATTCTGAGCAATATAAATGAGTGTACTGAAACCCCGAAAATTGCGCATTTAGTGTCTTTTCATGCATATCAAGATTAATGCTGATTCTTATGTAAATTGATGTGTAGAATCATTTGGTATCATTTAAAATTGATTCCGAGCAATATAATGTGTGTACTGAAAGCCCGAAAATTTGGCATTTAGTGTATTTTCATGCATATCAAGATTAATGCTGATTCTTATGTAAATTGATGTGTAGAATCATATAGTCTCATTTAAAAGTGATTCTGATCAATATAAATGACTGTACTGAAAGAACAAAAACTGCGCATTTAGTGTATTTTCATGCATATCAAGATTAATGCTGATTCTTATGTAAATTGATGTGTAGAATCATATGGTCTCATTTAAAATTCTCTTTGAGCGATATAAATGAGAGTACTGAAAGCCCGAAAATTTCGCATTTAGTGTATTTTCATGCATATCAAGATTAATGCTGATTCTTATGTAAATTGATGTGTAGAATCATATGGTCTCATTTAAAATTGATTCTGAGCAATACAAATGATTGTACTGAAAGCCCGAAAATTGCGCATTTAGTGTATTTTCATGCATATCAAGATTAATGCTGATTCTTATGTAAATTGATGTGTAGAATCATATGGTCACATTTAAAATTGATTCTGATCAATATAAATGAGTGTACTGAATGATCAAAAACTGCGCATTTAGTGTATTTTCATGCATATCAAGATTAATGCTGATTCTTATGTAAATTGATGTGTACAATCATATGGTTGCATTTAAAATTGATTCTGAGCAATATAAATGAGTGTACTGAAAGCCCGAATATTGCGCATTTAGTGTATTTTCATGCATATCAAGATTAATGCTGATTCTTATGTAAATTGATGTGTAGAATCATATGGTCTCATTTAAAATTGATTCCGAGCAATATAAATGAGTGTACTGAAAGCCCGAAAATTGGGCATTTATTGTATTTTCATGCATATCAAGATTAATGCTGATTCTTATGTAAATTGATGTGTAGAATCATATGGTCTCATTTAAAATTGATTCTGATCAATATAAATGACTGTACTGAAATTCCAAGACGTGCGCATTTAGTGAATTTTCATGCATATCAAGATTAATGCTGATTCTTATGTAAATTGATGTGTCGAATCATACGGTCTCATTTAAAATTGATTCTGTGCAATATAAATGAGTGTACTGAAAGCCCGAATATTGCGCATTTAGTGCATTTTCATGCATATCAAGATTAATGCTGATTCTTATGTAAAATGATGTGTAGAATAATATGGTTTCCTTTAAAATTGATTCTGAGGAATATAAATGAGTGTACTGAAACCCCGAAAATTGCGCATTTAGTGTCTTTTCATGCATATCAAGATTAATGCTGATTCTTATGAAAATTCATGTGTAGAATCATTTGGTCTCATTTAAAATTGATTCCGAGCAATATAATGTGTGTACTGAAAGCCCGAAAATTTGGCATTTAGTGTATTTTCATGCATATCAAGATTAATGCTGATTCTTATGTAAATTGATGTGTAGAATCATATAGTCTCATTTAAAAGTGATTCTGATCAATATAAATGACTGTACTGAAAGTACAAAAACTGCGCATTTAGTGTATTTTCATGCATATCAAGATTAATGCTGATTCTTATGTAAATTGATGTGTAGAATCATATGGTCTCATTTAAAATTCTCTTTGAGCGATATAAATGAGTGTACTGAAAGCCCGAAAATTGCGCATTTAGTGTATTTTTATGCATATCAAGATTAATGCAGATTCTTATGTAAATTGATGTGTAGAATCATATGGTCTCATTTCACATTGATTTTGAGCGATATAAATGAGTGTACTTGAAAGCCGGAAAATTGCGCATTTAGTGTATTTTCATGCATATCAAGATTAATGCTGATTCTTATGAAAATTCATGTGTAGAATCATATGGTTTCATTTAAAATTGATTCTGATCAATATAAATGAGTGTACTGAATGACCAAAATCTGCGCATTTAGTGTATTTTCATGCATATCAAGATTAATGCTGACTCTTATGTAAATTGATGTGTAGAATCATACGGTCTCATTTAAAATTGATTCTGATCAATATAAATGAGTGTACTGATAGACCAAAAACTGCGCATTTAGTGTATTTTCATGTATATCAAGATTAATGCTGATTCTTATGTAAATTGATGTGTAGAATCATACGGTCTCATTTAAAATTGATTCTGAGCAATATAAATGAGTGTACTGAAAGCCCGAAAATTGCGCATTTAGTGTATTTTCATGCATATCAAGATTAATGCGGATTCTTATGTAAATTGATGTGTAGAATCATATGGCTTCATTTAATATTGATTCTGAGCAATATAAATGAGTGTACTGAAAGCCCGAAAATTGCGCATTTAGTGTATTTTCATGCATATCAAGATTAATGCTGATTCTTATATAAATTGATTCGTAGAATCATATGGTCTCATTTGAAATTGATTCTGGGCAATATAAATGAGTGTGCTGAAAGCACGAAAATTGCGAATTTAGGGTACTTTCATGCACATCAAGATTAATGCTGATTCTCATGTAAATTGATGTGTAGAATCATATGGTCTCATTTAAAATTGATTCTGGTCAATATAAATGAGTGTACTGATAGACCAAAAACTGCGCATTTAGTGTATTTTCATGCATATCAAGATTAATGCTGATTCTTATGTAAATTGATGTGTAGAATCATACGGTCTCATATAAAATTGATTCTGAGCAATATAAATGAGTGTACTGAAAGCCCGAAAATTGCGCATTTAGTGAATTTTCATGCATATCAAGATTAATGCTGATTCTTATGTAAATCGATGTGTAGAATCATATGCTTTCATTAAATATTGATTCTGAGCAACATAAATGAGTGTACTGAAAGCCCGAAAATTGCGCATTTAGTGTATTTTCATGCATATCAAGATTAATGCTGATTCTTATGTAAATTGATGTGTAGAATCATATGGTCTCATTGGAAATTGATTCTGGGCAATATAAATGAGTGTGCTGAAAGCCCGAAAATTGCGAATTTAGTGTATTTTCATGCATATCAAGTTTAATGCTGATTCTTATGTACATTGATGTGTAGAATCATATGGTCTCATTTAAAATTGATTCTGATCAATATAAATGAGTGTACTGAAAGTCCAAAAACTGCGCATTCAGTGAATTTTCATGCACATCAAGATTAATGCTGATTCTTATGTAAATTGATGTGTAGAATCATATGTAAATTGATGTGTAGAATCATATGGTTTCATTTAATATTGATTCTGAGCAATATAAATGAGTGTACTGAAAGCCCGAAAATTGCGAATTTAGTGAATTTTCATGCATATCAAGATTAATGCTGATTCTTATATAAATTGATTTGTAGAATCATATGGTCTCATTTGAAATTGATTCTGAGCAATATAAATGAGTGTACTGAAAAGCCCGAAAATTGCGCATTTAGTGTATTTTCATGCATATCAAGATTAATGCTGATTCTTATGTAAATTGATGTGTAGAATCATATGGTATCATTTGAAATTGATTCTGGGCAATATAAATGAGTGTGCTGAAAGCCCGAAAATTGCGAATTTAGTGTATTTTCATGCATATCAAGATTAATGCTGATTCTTATGTAAATTGATGTGTAGAATCATATGTAATTGATGTGTAGAATCATATGGTCTCATTTCAAATTGATTCTGAGCAATATAAATTATTGCACTGAATGCCCGAAAATTGCGGATTTAGTGTATTTTCATGCATATCAAGATTAATGCTGATTCTTATGAAAATTCATGTGTAGAATCATAAGATTTCATTTAAAATTGATTCTGATCAATATAAATGAGTGTACTGAAAGACCAGAAACTGCGCATTTAGTGTATTTTCATGCGTATCAAGATTAATGCTGATTCTTATGTAAATTGATGTGTAGAATCATATGGTCTCATTTAAAATTGACTCTGAGCGATATAAATGAGTGTACTGAAAGCCCGAAAATTGCGCATTTAGTGTATTTTCATGCATATCAAGATTAATGCTGATTCTTATGTAAATTGATGTGTAGAATCATATGATCTCATTTAAAATTGATTCTGAGCAATATAAATGATTGTACTGAAAGCCGGAAAATTGCGCATTTAGTGTATTTTCATGCATATCAAGATTAATGCTGATTCTTATGAAAATTCCTGTGTAGAATCATATGGTTTCATTTAAAATTGATTCTGATCAATATAAATGAGTGTACTGAATGACCAAAATCTGCGCATTTAGTGTATTTTCATGCATATCAAGATTAATGCTGATTCTTATGTAAATTTATGTGTAGAATCATATGTTCTCATTTAAAATTGATTCCGAGCAATATAAATGAGTGTACTGAAAGCCCGAAAATTGGGAATTTATGTATTTTCATGCATATCAAGATTAATGCTGATTCTTATGTACATTGATGTGTAGAATCATATGGTCTCATTTAAAATTGATTCTGATCAATATAAATGAGTGTACTGAAAGGCCAAAAACTGCGCATTCAGTGAATTTTCATGCATATCAAGGTTAATGCTGATTCTTATGTAAATTGATGTGTAGAATCATATGTAAATTGATGTGTAGAATCATATGGTTTCATTTAATATTGATTCTGAGCAATATAAATGAGTGTACTGAAAGCCCGAAAATTGCGAATTTAGTGAATTTTCATGCATATCAAGATTAATGCTGATTCTTATATAAATTGATTTGTAGAATCATATGGTCTCATTTGAAATTGATTCTGAGCAATATAAATGAGTGTACTGAAAGCCCGAAAATTGCGCATTTAGTGTATTTTCATGCATATCAAGATTAATGCTGATTCTTATGTAAATTGATGTGTAGAATCATATGGTATCATTTGAAATTGATTCTGGGCAATATAAATGAGTGTGCTGAAAGCCCGAAAATTGCGAATTTAGTGTATTTTCATGCATATCAAGATTAAAGCTGATTCTTATGTAAATTGATGTGTAGAATCATATGTAATTGATGTGTAGAATCATATGGTCTCATTTCAAATTGATTCTGAGCAATATAAATTATTGCACTGAATGCCCGAAAATTGCGGATTTAGTGTATTTTCATGCATATCAAGATTAATGCTGATTCTTATGAAAATTCATGTGTAGAATCATAAGATTTCATTTAAAATTGATTCTGATCAATATAAATGAGTGTACTGAAAGACCAGAAACTGCGCATTTAGTGTATTTTCATGCGTATCAAGATTAATGCTGATTCTTATGTAAATTGATGTGTAGAATCATATGGTCTCATTTAAAATTGACTCTGAGCGATATAAATGAGTGTACTGAAAGCCCGAAAATTGCGCATTTAGTGTATTTTCATGCATATCAAGATTAATGCTGATTCTTATGTAAATTGATGTGTAGAATCATATGGTCTCATTTAAAATTGATTCTGAGCAATATAAATGATTGTACTGAAAGCCGGAAAATTGCGCATTTAGTGTATTTTCATGCATATCAAGATTAATGCTGATTCTTATGAAAATTCCTGTGTAGAATCATATGGTTTCATTTAAAATTGATTCTGATCAATATAAATGAGTGTACTGAATGACCAAAATCTGCGCATTTAGTGTATTTTCATGCATATCAAGATTAATGCTGATTCTTATGTAAATTTATGTGTAGAATCATATGTTCTCATTTAAAATTGATTCCGAGCAATATAAATGAGTGTACTGAAAGCCCGAAAATTGGGAATTTATGTATTTTCATGCATATCAAGATTAATGCTGATTCTTATGTACATTGATGTGTAGAATCATATGGTCTCATTGAAAATTGATTCTGATCAATATAAATGAGTGTACTGAAAGGCCAAAAACTGCGCATTCAGTGAATTTTCATGCATATCAAGGTTAATGCTGATTCTTATGTAAATTGATGTGTAGAATCATATGTAAATTGATGTGTAGAATCATATGGTTTCATTTAATATTGATTCTGAGCAATATAAATGAGTGTACTGAAAGCCCGAAAATTGCGAATTTAGTGAATTTTCATGCATATCAAGATTAATGCTGATTCTTATATAAATTGATTTGTAGAATCATATGGTCTCATTTGAAATTGATTCTGAGCAATATAAATGAGTGTACTGAAAGCCCGAAAATTGCGCATTTAGTGTATTTTCATGCATATCAAGATTAATGCTGATTCTTATGTAAATTGATGTGTAGAATCATATGGTATCATTTGAAATTGATTCTGGGCAATATAAATGAGTGTGCTGAAAGCCCGAAAATTGCGAATTTAGTGTATTTTCATGCATATCAAGATTAAAGCTGATTCTTATGTAAATTGATGTGTAGAATCATATGTAAATTGATGTGTAGAATCATATGGTCTCATTTAAAATTGATTCTGAGCAATATAAATTATTGCACTGAATGCCCGAAAATTGCGGATTTAGTGTATTTTCATGCATATCAAGATTAATGCTGATTCTTATGAAAATTCATGTGTAGAATCATAAGATTTCATTTAAAATTGATTCTGATCAATATAAATGAGTGTACTGAAAGACCAGAAACTGCGCATTTAGTGTATTTTCATGCATATCAAGATTAATGCTGATTCTTATGTAAATTGATGTGTAGAATCATATGGTCTCATTTAAAATTGACTCTGAGCGATATAAATGAGTGTACTGAAAGCCCGAAAATTGCGCATTAATGTATTTTCATGCATATCAAGATTAATGCTGATTCTTATGTAAATTGACGTGTAGAATCATATGGTCTCCTTTAAAATTGATTCTGAGCAATATAAATGATTGTACTGAAAGCCCGAAAATTCCGCATTTAGTGTATTTTCATGCATATCAAGATTAATGCTGATTCTTATGAAAATTCATGTGTAGAATCATATGGTTTCATTTAAAATTGATTCTGATCAATATAAATGAGTGTACTGAAAGACCAAAAACTGCGCATTTAGGGTATTTTCATGCATATCAAGATTAATACTGATTTTTATGTAAATTGATATGTAGAATCATACGGTCTCATATAAAATTGATTCTGAGCAATATAAATGAGTGTACTGAAAGCCCGAAAATTGCGCATTTATTGTATTTTCATGCATATCAAGATTAATGATGATTCTTAAGTAAATTGATGGGTAGAATGATAAAGTCTCATTTGAAATTGATTCTGGGCAATATAAATGAGTGTGCTGAAAGCCCGAAAATTGCGAATTTAGTGTATTTTCATGCATATCAAGATTAATGCTGATTCTTATGTAAATTGATGTGTACAATCATACGGTCTCATATAAAATTGATTCTGATCAATATAAATGAGTGTACTGATAGACCAAAAACTGCGCATTTAGTGCATTTTCATGCATATCAAGATTAATGCTGATTCTTATGTAAATTGATGTGTAGAATCATATGGTTTCATTTAAAATTGATTCTGAGCAATATAAATGAATGTACTGAAAGCCCGAAAATTACGCATTTAGTGTATTTTCACGCATATGAAAATTAATGCAGATTCCTATGTAAATCGCTGAGTAGAATCATATGGTCTCATTTAAAATTTATTTTGAGCAATATAAATGAGCGTGGTGAGAGCCCGAATATTGCGGATTTAGTGTATTTTCATGCACATCAAGATTAATGCTGATTCTTATGTAAATTGATGTGTAGAATCATACTCTCTCATTTAAAATTGATTCTGAGCAATATAAATGAGTGTACTGAAAGCCCGAAAATTGCGCATTTAGTGTATTTTCATGCATATCAAGATTAATGCTGATTCTTATGTAAATTGATGTGTAGAATCATATGGTCTCATTTAAAATTGATTCTGATCAACATAAATGTGTGTACTGAAAGACCAAAAACTGCGTATTTAGTGTATTTTCATGCATATCAAGATTAATGCTGATTCTTATGTAAATTGATGTGTAGAATCATATGGTCTCATTTAAAATTGATTCTGATCAATATAAGTGTGTGTACTGAAAGACCAAAACTGCGCATTTAGTGTATTTTCATGCATATCAAGATTAATGCTGATTCTTATGTAAATTGATGTGTAGAATCATATGGTCTCATTTTAAATTGATTCTGATCAATATAAATGACTGTACTGAAAGACCAAAATCTGCGCATTTAGTGTATTTTCATGCATATCAAGATTAATGCTGATTCTTATGTAAATTCATGTCTAGAATCATACGGTCTCAATTAAAATTGATTTTGAGCAATATAAATGAGTGTACTGAAAGCCCGAAAATTGCGCATTTAGTGTATTTTCATGCATATCAAGATTAATGCTGATTCTTATGTAAATTGATGTGTAGAATCATATGGTTTCATTTAAAATTGATTCTGAGCAATATAAAAAGAGTGTTCTGAAAGCCCGAAAATTGCGCATTTAGTGTATTTTCATGCATATCAAGATTAATGCTGATTCTTATGTAAATTGATGTGTAGAATCATATGGTCTCATTTAAAATTGATTCTGAGCAATATAAATGAGTGTACTGAAACCTGAAATTTGCGCATTTAGTGTATTTTCATGCATATCAAGATTAATGCTGATTCTTATGTAAATTGATGTGTAGAATCATATGGTCTCATTTCACATTGATTTTGAGCGATATAAATGAGTGTACTTGAAAACCGGAAAATTGCGCATTTAGTGTATTTTCATGCATATCAAGTTTAATGCTGATTCTTATGTAAATTGATGTGTAGAATAATATGGGCTCATTTAAAATTGATTCTGAACAATATAAATGAGTGTACTGAAAGCCCGAAAATTGCGCATTTAGTGTATTTTCATGCATATCAAGATTAATGCTGATTCTTATGTAAATTGATTTGTAGAATCATATGGTTTCATTTAAAATTGATTCTGAGCAATATAAATGAATGTACTGAAAGCCCGAAAATTGCGCATTTAGTGTATTTTCATGCATATCAAGATTAATGCTGATTCTTATGTAAATCGATGAGCAGAATCATATGGTCTCATTTAAAATTGATTTTGAGCAATATAAATGAGTGTGCTGAAAAGCCCGAATATTGCGCATTTAGTGTATTTTCATGCACATCAAGATTAATGTTGATTCTTATGTAAATTGATGTGTAGAATCATACGGACCCATTTAAAATTGATTTTGAGCAATATAAATGAGTGTGCTGAAAGCCCGAAAATTGCGCATTTAGTGTATTTTCATGCACATCAAGATTAATGCTGATTCTTATGTAAATTGATGTGTAGAATCATATGGTCTCATTTTAAATTGATTCTGAGCAATATAAATGAGTGTACCGAAACCCGAAAGTTGCGCATTTAGTGTATTTTCATGCATATCAAGATTAATGCTGATTCTTATGTAAATTGATGTGTAGAATCATATGGTCTCATTTAAAATTGATTCCGAGCAATATAAATGAGTGTACTGAAACCCGAAAGTTGCGCATTTAGTGTATTTTCATGCATATCAAGATTAATGCTGATTCTTATGTAAATTGATGTGTAGAATCATATGGTCTCATTTCACATTGATTTTGAGCGATATAAATGAGTGTACTTGAAAACCGGAAAATTGCGCATTTAGTGTATTTTCATGCATATCAAGTTTAATGCTGATTCTTATGTAAATTGATGTGTAGAATCATATGGGCTCATTTAAAATTGATTCTGAACAATATAAATGAGTGTAATGAAAGCCCGAAAATTGCGCATTTAGTGTATTTTCATGCATATCAAGATTAATGCTGATTCTTATGTAAATTGATTTGTAGAATCATATGGTTTCATTTAAAATTGATTCTGAGCAATATAAATGAATGTACTGAAAGCCCGAAAATTGCGCATTTAGTGTATTTTCATGCATATCAAGATTAATGCTGATTCTTATGTAAATCGATGAGTAGAATCATATGGTCTCATTTAAAATTGATTTTGAGCAATACAAATGAGTGTGCTGAAAGCCCGAATATTGCGCATTTAGTGTATTTTCATGCATATCAAGATTAATGCTGATTCTTATGTAAATTGATGTGTAGAATCATACGGACTCATTTAAAATTGATTTTGAGCAATATAAATGAGTGTGCTGAAAGCCCGAATATTGCGCATTTAGTGTATTTTCATGCACATCAAGATTAATGCTGATTCTTATGTAAATTGATGTGTAGAATCATACGGTCTCATTTAAAATTGATTCTGAGCTATATAAATGAGTGTACTGAAAGCCCGAAAATTTCGCATTTAGTGTATTTTCATGCATATCAAGATTAATGCTGATTCTTATGTAAATTGATGTGTAGAATCATATGGTCTCATTTAAAATTGATTCTGAGCAACATAAATGAATGTACTGAAAGCCCGAAAATTGCGCATTTAGTGTATTTTCATGCATATCAAGATTAATGCTGATTCTTATGTAAATTGATGTGTAGAATCATATGGTTTCATTTGAAATTGATTCTGATCATTATAAATGAGTGTACTGAAATGCCAAAAACTGCGCATTTAGTGTATTTTCATGCATATCTAGATTAATGTTGATTTTTATGTAAATTGATGTGTAGAATCATATGGTTTAATTTAAAAGTGATTTTGATCAATATAAATGAGTCTACTGAAAAATCAAAAACTGCGCATTTAGTGTATTTTCATGCATATCAAGATTAATGCTGATTCTTATGTAAATTGATGTGTAGAATCATGCGGTCTCATTTAAAATTGATTCTGAGCAATATAAATGAGTGTACTGAAAGCCCGAAAATTGCGCATTTAGTGTATTTTCATGCATATCAAGATTAATGCTGATTCTTATGTAAATTGATGTGTAGAATCATATGGTTTCATTTAAAATTGATTCTGAGCAATATAAATGAATGTACTGAAAGCCCGAAAATTGGGCATTTAGTGTATTTTCATGCATATCAAGATTAATGCTGATTCTTATGAAAGTCGATGAGTAGTATCATATGGTCTCATTTAAAATTGATTTTGAGCAATATAAATGAGTTTGCTGAAAGCCCGAATATTGCGCATTTAGTGTATTTTCATGCACATCAAGATTAATGCTGATTCTTATGTAAATTGATGTGTAGAATCATACGGACTCATTTAAAATTGATTCTGGGCTATATAAATGAGTGTACTGAAAGCCCGAAAATTGCGCATTTAGTGTATTTTCATGCATATCAAGATTAATGCTGATACTTATGTAAATTGTTGTGTAGAATCAGATGTTCTCATTTCACATTGATTTTGAGCGATATAAATGAGTGTACTTGAAAGCTCGAAAATTTCGCATTTAGTGTATTTTCATGCATATCAAGTTTAATGCTGATTCTTATGTAAATTGATGTGTAGAATCATATGGTCTCATTTAAAATTGATTCTGAACAATATAAATGAGTGTACTGAAAGCCCGAAAATTGCGCATTTAGTGTATTTTCATGCATATCAAGATTAATGCAGATTCTTATGTAAATTGATGTGTAGAATCATACGTTCTCATTTAAAATTAATTTCTGTGCAATATAAATGAGTGTACTGAAAGCCCGAAAATTGCGCATTTAGTGTATTTTCATGCATATCAAGATTAATGCTGATTCTTATGTAAATTGATGAGTAGAATCATATGGTTTCATTTAAAATTCATTCTGAGCAATATAAATGAGTGTACTGAAAGCCCGAAAATTGCGCATTTAGTGTATTTTCATGCATATCAAGTTTAATGCTGATTCTTATGTAAATTGATGTGTAGAATCATATGGTCTCATTTAAAATTGATTCTGAACAATATAAATGAGTGTACTGAAAGCGCAATTACAGCGCATTTAGTGTATTTTCATGCATATCAAGATTAATGCTGATTCTTATGTAAATTGATGTGGAGAATCATACGGTCTCATTTAAAATTGATACTGAGCAATATAAATGAGAGTACTGAAAGCCCGAATATTGCGCATTTAGTGTATTTTCATGCATATCAAGATTAATGCTGATTCTTATCTAAGAATGAAAATACACTAAATGCTCAGTTTTGGCCTTTCAGTACAGTCATTTATATTGATAAGAATCAATTTTAAATGAGACCATATGATTCTACACATCAATTTACATAAGAATCAGCATTAATCTTGATATGCATGAAAATACACTAAATGCGCAATATTTGAGCTTTCAGCACTTTCATTTATATTGCTCAGAATCAATTTTAAATGAGACCATATTATTCTACACATCAATTTACATAAGAATCAGCATTAATCTTGATATGCCTGAAAATACACTAAATGCGCAGTTATTGGGCTTTCAGTACACTCATTTATATTGCCCTGAATCAATTTTAAATGAGATCATATTATTCTACACATCAATTTATATAAGAATCAGCATTAATCTTGATATGCATGAAAATACACTAAATGCGCAATTTTCGGGCTTTCAGTACACTCATTTATATCGCTCAAAATCAATGTGAAATGAGACCATATGATTCTACACATCAATTTACATAAGAATCAGCATTAATCTTGATATGCATGAAAATACATTAAATGCGCAATTTTCGGGCTTTCAGTACACTCATTTATATTGCCCAGAATCAATTTTAAATGAAACCATATGATTCGACACATCAATTTACATAAGAATCAGCATTAATCTTGATATGCATGAAAATACACTAAATGCGCAATTTTCGGGCTATCAGTACACTCATTTATATTGCTCAGAATAAATTGAAAATGAGACCGTATGATTCTACACATCAATTTACATAAGAATCAGCATTAATCTTGATATGCATGAAAATACACTAAATGCGCAGTTTTTGATCATTCAGTACACTCATTTATATTGATCAGAATCAAATTTAAATGAAACCATCTGATTCTACACATCAATTTACATAAGAATCAGCATTAATCTTGATATGCATGAAAATACACTAAATGCGCAATATTCGGGCTTTCAGTACTCTCATTTATATTGCTCAGAATCAATTTTAAATGAGAACGTATGATTCTACACATCAATTTACATAAGAATTAGCATTAATCCTGATATGCATGAAGATACACTAAATGCGCTGTTATTGCGCTTTCAGTACACTCATTTATATTGTTCAGAATCAATTTTAAATGAGACCATATGATTCTACACATCAATTTACATAAGAATCAGCATTAAACTTGATATGCATGAAAATACACTAAATGCGCAATTTTCGGGCTTTCAGTACACTCATTTATATTGCTCAGAATCAATTTTAAAGGAAACCATATGATTCTACTCATCAATTTACATAAGAATCAGCATTAATCTTGATATGCATGAAAATACACTAAATGCGCAATTTTCGGGCTTTCAGTACACTCATTTATATTGCACAGAAATTAATTTTAAATGACAACGTACGATTCTACACATCAATTTACATAAGAATCTGCATTAATCTTGATATGAATGAAAATACACTAAATGCGCAATTTTCGGGCTTTCAGTACATTCATTTATATTGTTCAGAATCAATTTTAAATGAGACCATATGATTCTACACATCAATTTACATGAGAATCAGCATTACACTTGATATGCATGAAAATACACTAAATGCGAAATTTTCGGGCTTTCAAGTACAGTCATTTATATCGCTCAAAATCAATGTGAAATGAGATTATATGATTCTACACATCAATTTACATAAGAATCAGCATTAATCTTGATATGCATGAAAATACACTAAATGCGCAATTTTCGGGCTTTCAGTACACTCATTTATATCGCTCAATATCAATGTGAAATGAGACCATATGATTCTACACATCAATTTACATAAGAATCAGCATTAATCTTGATATGCATGAAAATACACTAAATGCGCAATTTTCGGGCTTTCAGTACGCTCATTTATATTGCTCAGAATCAATTTTAAATGAAACCATATGATTCTACACATCAATTTACATAAGAATCAGCATTAATCTTGATATGCATGAAAATACACTAAATGCGCAATTTTCGGGCTATCAGTACACTCATTTATATTGCTCAGAATAAATTTTAAATGAGACCATTTGATTCTACACATCAATTTACATAAGAATCAGCATTAATCTTGATATGCATGAAAATACACTAAATGCGCAGTTTTTGATCATTCAGTACAGTCATTTATATTGATCAGAATCAATTTTAAAACAGACCATATGATTCTACACATCAATTTACATAAGAATCATCATTAATCTTGATATGCATGAAAATACACTAAATGCGCAATATTCGGGCTCTCAGTACTCTCATTTATATTGCTCAGAATCAATTTTAAATGTAGCCATATGATTGTACACATCAATTTACATAAGAATCAGCATTAATCTTGATATGCATGAAAATACACTAAATGCGCAGTTTTTGATCATTCAGTACATTCATTTATATTGATCAGAATCAATTTTAAATGTGACCATATGATTCTACACATCAATTTACGTAAGAATCAGCATTCATCTTGATATGCATGAAAATACACTAAATGCCAAATTTTCGGGCTTTCAGTACACTCATTTATATTGCTCAGAATCAATTTTAAATGAGACCATATATTCTACTCATCAATTTACATAAGAATCAGCATTAATCTTGATATGCATGAAAATACACCCAATGCGCAATTTTCAGGGCTTTCAGTACACTCATTTATATTGCACAGAAATTAATTTTAAATGAGAACGTATGATTCTACACATCAATTTACATAAGAATCTGCATTAATCTTGATATGAATGAAAATACACTAAATGCGCAATTTTCGGGAGCTTTCAGTACATTCATTTATATTGTTCAGAATCAATTTTAAATGAGACCATATGATTCTACACATCAATTTACATGAGAATCAGCATTACACTTGATATGCATGAAAATACACTAAATGCGCAATTTTCGGGCTTTCAGTACACTCATTTATATCGCTCAATATCAATGTGAAATGAGACCATATGATTCTACACATCAATTTACATAAGAATCAGCATTAATCTTGATATGCATGAAAATACACTAAATGCGCAATTTTCGGGCTTTCAGTACACGCATTTATATTGCTCAGAATCAATTTTAAATGAAACCATATGATTCTACACATCAATTTACATAAGAATCAGCATTAATCTTGATATGCATGAAAATACACTAAATGCGCAATTTTCGGGCTATCAGTACACTCATTTATATTGCTCAGAATAAATTTTAAATGAGACCATATGATTCTACACATCAATTTACATAAGAATCAGCATTAATCTTGATATGCATGAAAATACACTAAATGCGCAGTTTTTGATCATTCAGTACATTCATTTATATTGATCAGAATCAATTTTAAATGTGACCATATGATTCTACACATCAATTTACGTAAGAATCAGCATTAATCTTGATATGCATGAAAATACACTAAATGCCAAATATTCGGGCTTTCAGTACACTCATTTATATTGCTCAGAATCAATTTTAAATGAGACCGTATGATTCGACACATCAATTTACATAAGAATCAGCATTAATCTTGATATGCATGAAAAGACACTAAATGCGCAATTTTCGGGGTTTCAGTACACTCATTTATATTGCTCAGAATCAATTTTAAAGGAAACCATATTATTCTACACATCAATTTACATAAGAATCAGCATTAATCTTGATATGCATGAAAATGCACTAAATGCGCAATATTCGGGCTTTCAGTACACTCATTTATATTGCTCAGAATCAATTTTAAATGAGACCGTATGATTCGACACATCAATTTACATAAGAATCAGCATTAATCTTGATATGCATGAAAATTCACTAAATGCGCAGTTCTTGGCATTTCAGTACAGTCATTTATATTGATCAGAATCAATTTTAAATGAGACCATATGATTCTACACATCAATTTACATAAGAATCAGCATTAATCTTGATATGCATGAAAATACACTAAATGCCCAATTTTCGGGCTTTCAGTACACTCATTTATCTTGCTCGGAATCAATTTTAAATGAGACCATATGATTCTACACATCAATTTACATAAGAATCAGCATTAATCTAGATATGCATGAAAATACACTAAATGCGCAATATTCGGGCTTTCAGTACACTCATTTATATTGCTCAGAATCAATTTTAAATGTAACCATATGATTGTACACATCAATTTGCATAAGAATCAGCATTAATCTTGATATGCATGAAAATACACTAAATGCGCAGTTTTTGATCATTCAGTACACTAATTTATATTGATCAGAATCAATTTTAAATGTGACCATATGATTCTACACATCAATTTACGTAAGAATCAGCATTAATCTTGATATGCATGAAAATACACTAAATGCGCAATTTTCGGGCTTTCAGTACACTCATTTATATTGCTCAGAATCAATTTTAAATAAAACCGTATGATTCTACACATCAATTTACATAAGAATCAGCATTAATCTTGATATGCATGAAAATACACTAAATGCGCAGTTTTTGTCCTTTCAGTACACTCATTTATATTGATCAGAATCAATTTTAAATGAGACCATATGATTCTACACATCAATTTACATAAGAATCAGCATTAATCTTGATATGCATGAAAATACACTAAATGCGCAGTTTTTGGTCTTTCAGTACAGTCATTTATATTGATCAGAATCAATTTTAAATGAGACCATATGATTGTACACATCAATTTGCATAAGAATCAGCATTAATCTTGATATGCATGAAAATACACTAAATGCGCAATTTCGGGCTTTCAGTACACTCATTTATATTGCTCAGAATCAATTTTAAATAAAACCGTATGATTCTACACATTAGTTTACATAAGAATCAGCATTAATCTTGATATGCGTGAAAATACACTAAATGCGCAGTTTTTGTTCTTTCAGTACACTCATTTATATTGCTCGGAATCAATTTTAAATGAGACCATATGATTCTACACATCTATTTACATAAGAATCAGCCTTAATCTTGATATGCATGAAAATACACGAAATGCCAAATTTTCGGGCTTTCAGTACACTCATTTATATTGCTCAGAATCAATTTTAAATGAGACTATATGATTCTACACATCAATTTACATAAGAATCAGCATTAATCTTGATATGCATGAAAATACACTAAATGCTCAATTTTCGGGCTTTCAGTACACTCATTTATATTGCTCAGAATCAATTTCAAATGAGACCGTATGATTCGACACATCAATTTATATAAGAATCAGCATTAATCTTGATATGCATGAAAATTCACAACACGCGCAGTTTTTGGCCTTTCAGTACAGTCACTGATATTGATCAGAATCAATTTTAAATGAGACCATATGATTCTACACATCAATTTACATAAGAATCAGCATCAATCTTGATATGCATGAAAATACACTAAATGCCCAATTTTCGGGCTTTCAGTACACTCATTTATATTGCCCGGAATCAATTTTAAATGAGACCATATGATTCTACACATCAATTTACATAAGAATCAGCATTAATCTTGATATGCATGAAAATACACTAAATGCGCAATATTCGGGCTTCAGTACACTCATTTATATTGCTCAGAATCAATTTTAAATGTATCCATATGATTGTAAACATCAATTTACATAAGAATCTGCATTAATCTTGATATGCATGAAAATACACTAAATGCGCAGTTTTGATCATTCAGTACACTAATTTATATTGATCAGAATCAATTTTAAATGTGACCATTTGATTCTACAGATCAATTTACGTAAGAATCAGCATTAATCTTGATATGCATGAAAATACACTAAATGCGCAATTTTCGGGCTTTCAGTACACTCATTTATATTGCTCAGAATCAATTTTAAATGAAACCATATGATTCTACCCATCAATTAACATAAGAATCAGCATTAATGTTGATATGCATGAAAATGCAATAATGCGCAATTTTCGGGCTATCAGTACCCTCATTTATATTGATCAGAATCAATTTTAAATGAGACCATATGATTCTACACATCAATTTACATAAGAATCAGCATTAATCTTGATATGCATAAAAATACACTAAATGCGCAAATTACGGGCTTTCAGCACATTCATTTATATTGCTCAGAATCAATTTTAAATAAAACCGTATGATTCTACACATCAGTTTACATAAGAATCAGCATTAATCTTGATATGCATGAAAATACACTAAATGCGCAGTTTTGTTCTTTCAGTACACTCTTTTATATTGATCAGAATCAATTTTAAATGAGACCATATGAATCTACACATCAATTTACATTAGAATCAGCATTAATCTTGATATGCATGAAAATACACTAAATGCGCAATTTTCGGGCTTTCAGTACACTCATTTATATTGCTCAGAATCAATTTTAAATGAGACTGTATGATTCGACACATCAATTTATATAAGAATAAGCATTAATCTTGATATGCATGAAAATTCACAACATGCGCAGATTTGGCCTTTCAGTACAGTCATTTATATTGATCAGAATCAATTTTAAATGAGACCATATGATTCTACACATCAATTTACATAAGAATCAGCATTAATCTTGATATGCATGAAAATACACTAAATGCGCAATTTTCGGGCTTTCAGTACACTCATTTATATTGCTCGGAATCAATTTGAAATGAGACCATATGATTCTACACATCAATTTACATAAGAATCAGCATTAATCTTGATATGCATGAAAATACACTAAATGCGCCATTTACGGGCTTTCAGTACACTCATTTATATTGCTCAGAATCAATTTTAAATAAAACCTTATGATTCTACACATCAATTTACATAAGAATACGCATTAATCTTGATATGCATGAAAATACACTAAATGCGCAGTTTTTGTTCTTTCACTACACTCATTTATATTGCTCAGAATCAATTTTAAATGAGACCGTATGATTCTTCACATCAATTTACATAAGAATCAGCATTAATCTTGATATGCATGAAAATACGCTAAATGCGCAGTTTTTGGCCTTCAGTACACTCATTTATATTGATCAGAATCAATTTTAAATGAGACCATATGATTCTACACATCAATTTACATAAGAATCAGCATTAATCTTGATATGCATGAAAATACACTAAATGCGCAATTTTCCGGCTTTCAGTACGCTCATTTATATCGCTCAGAGTCAATTTTAAATGAGACCATTTGATTCTACACATCAATTTACATAAGAATCAGCATAAATATTGATATGCATGAAAATACACTAAATGCGCAGTTTTTGGTCTTTTAGTACAGTCATTTATATTGATCAGAATCAATTTTAAATGAGACCATATGATTCTACACATCAATTTACATAAGAATCAGCATTAATCTTGATATGCATGAAAATACACTAAATGCGCAATTTTCGGGCTTTCAGTACACTCATTTATATTGCTCAGAATCAATTTTAAATGAAACCATATGATTCTACACATCAATTTACATAAGAATCAGCATTAATCTTGATATGCATGAAAATACAATAAATACGCAGTTTTTGGTCTTTCAGTACACACATTTATGTTGATCAGAATCAATTTTAAATGAGACCATATGATTCTACACATCAATTTACATAAGAATCAGCATTAATCTTGATATGCATTAAAATACACTAAATGCGCAATTTTCGGGCTTTCAGTACACTCATTTATATTGCTCAGAATCAATTTTAAATGAGTCCGTATGATTCTACACATCAATTTACATAAGAATCAGCATTAATCTTGATGTGCATGAAAATACACTAAATGCGCAATATTCGGGCTTTCAGCACACTCATTTATATTGCTCAGAATCAATTTTAAATGACACCATATGATTCTACTCATCGATTTACATAAGAATCAGCATTAATCTTGATATGCATGAAAATACACTAAATGCGCATTTTTCGGGCTTTTCAGTACACTCATTTATATTGCTCAGAATCAATTTTAAATGAGGCCGTATGATTCTACACAACAATTTACATAAGAATCAGCATTAATCTTGATATGCATGAAAATACACTAAATGCGCAATTTTCGGGCTTTCAGTACACTCATTTATATTGCTCGGAATCAATTTGAAATGAGACCATATGATTCTATACATCAATTTACATAAGAATCAGCATTAATCTTGATATGCATGAAAATACAATAATGCGCCATTTTCGGGCTTTCAGTACACTCATTTATATTGCTCAGAATCAATTTTAAATAAAACCTTATGATTCTACACATCAATTTACATAAGAATACGCATTAATCTTGATATGCATGAAAATACACTAAATGCGCAGTTTTTGTTCTTTCAGTACACTCATTTATATTGCTCAAAATCAATTTAAAATGAGACCGTATGATTTTTCACATCAATTTACATAAGAATCAGCATTAATCTTGATATGCATGAAAATACGCTAAATGCGCAGTTTTTGGCCTTCAGTACACTCATTTATATTGATGAGAATCAATTTTAAATGATACCATATGATTCTACACATCAATTTACATAAGAATCAGCATTAATCTTGATATGCATGAAAATACACTAAATGCTCAATTTTCCGGCTTTCAGTACACTCATTTATATCGCTCAGAGTCAATTTTAAATGAGACCATTTGATTCTACACATCAATTTACATAAGAATCAGCATAAATATTGATATGCATGAAAATACACTAAATGCGCAGTTTTTGGTCTTTTAGTACAGTCATTTATATTGATCAGAATCAATTTTAAATGAGACCATATGATTCTACACATCAATTTACATAAGAATCAGCATTAATCTTGATATGCATGAAAATACACTAAATGCGCAGTTTCCGGGCTTTCAGTACACTCATTTATATTGCTCAGAATCAATTTTAAATGAGACCATTTGATTCTACACATCAATTTACATAAGAATCAGCATTAATCTTTATATGCATGAAAATACACTAAATGCGCAATTTTCGGGCTTTCAGTACACTCATTTATATTGCTCAGAATCAATTTTAAATGAAACCATATGATTCTGCACATCAATTTACATAAGAATCAGCATTAATCTTGATATGCATGAAAATACAATAAATACGCAGTTTTTGGTCTTTCAGTACACACATTTATGTTGATCAGAATCAATTTTAAATGAGACCATATGATTCTACACATCAATTTACATAAGAATCAGCATTAATCTTGATATGCATTAAAATACACTAAATGCGCAATTTTCGGGCTTTCAGTACACTCATTTATATTGCTCAGAATCAATTTTAAATGAGATCGTATGATTCTACACATCAATTTACATAAGAATCACATTAATCTTGATGTGCATGAAAATACATTAAATGCGCAATATTCGGGCTTTCAGCACACTCATTTATATTGCTCAAAATCAATTTTAAATAAAACCTTATGATTCTACACATCAATTTACATAAGAATACGCATTAATCTTGATATGCATGAAAATACACTAAATGCGCAGTTTTTGTTCTTTCAGTACACTCATTTATATTGCTCAAAATCAATTTTAAATGAGACCGTATGATTCTTCACATCAATTTACATAAGAATCAGCATTAATCTTGATATGCATGAAAATACGCTAAATGCGCAGTTTTTGGCCTTCAGTACACTCATTTATATTGATCAGAATCAATTTTAAATGATACCATATGATTCTAAACATCAATTTACATAAGAATCAGCATTAATCTTGATATGCATGAAAATACACTAAATGCTCAATTTTCCGGCTTTCAGTACACTCATTTATATCGCTCAGAGTCAATTTTAAATGAGACCATTTGATTCTACACATCCATGTACATAAGAATCAGCATAAATATTGATATGCATGAAAATACACTAAATGCGCAGTTTTTGGTCTTTTAGTACAGTCACTTATATTGATCAGAATCAATTTTAAATGAGACCATATGATTCTACACATCAATTTACATAAGAATCAGCATTAATCTTGATATGCATGAAAATACACTAAATGCGCAGTTTTCGGGCTTTCAGTACACTCATTTATATTGCTCAGAATCAATTTTAAATGAGACCATTTGATTCTACACATCAATTTACATAAGAATCAGCATTAATCTTTATATGCATGAAAATACACTAAATGCGCAATTTTCGGGCTTTCAGTACACTCATTTATATTGCTCAGAATAAATTTTAAATGAAACCATATGATTCTACACATCAATTTACATAAGAATCAGCATTAATCTTGATATGCATGAAAATACAATAAATACGCAGTTTTTGGTCTTTCAATACACACATTTATGTTGATCAGAATCAATTTTAAATGAGACCATATGATTCTACACATCAATTTACATAAGAATCAGCATTAATCTTGATATGCATTAAAATACACTAAATGCGCAATTTTCGGGCTTTCAGTACACTCATTTATATTGCTCAGAATCAATTTTAAATGAGACCGTATGATTCTACACATCAATTTACATAAGAATCACATTAATCTTGATGTGCATGAAAATACACTAAATGCGCAATATTCGGGCTTTCAGCACACTCATTTATATTGCTCAAAATCAATTTCAAATGACACCATATGATTCTACTCATCGATTTACATAAGAATCAGCATTAATCTTGATATGCATGAAAATACACTAAATGCGCAATTTTCGGGCTTTCAGTACATTCGTTTATATTGCTCAGAATCAATTTCAAATGAAACCATATGATTCTACACATCAATTTACATAAGAATCAGCATTAATCTTGATATGCATGAAAATACACTAAATGCGCAATTTTTGATATTTCAGTACACACATTTATATTGATCAGAATCAATTTGAAATGAGACCATATGATTCTACACATCAATTTACATAAGAATCAGCATTAATCTTGATATGCATGAAAATACACTAAATGCGCCGTTTTTGGACTTTCAGTACATTCATTTATATTGATCAGAATCAATTTCAAATGAAACCATATGATTCTACACATCAATTTACATAAGAATCAGCATTAATCTTGATATGCATGAAAATACACTAAATGCGCAATTTTCGGGCTATCAGTACACTCATTTATATTGCTCAGAATAAATTTTAAATAACACCGTACGATTCTACACATCATTTTACATAAGAATCAGCATTAATCTTGATATGCATGAAAATACACTAAATGCGCAGTTTTTGATCATTCAGTACAGTCATTTATATTGATCAGAATCAATTTTAAATGAGACCATATGATTCTACACATCAATTTACATGAGAATCAGCATTAATCTTGATGTGCATGAAAATACACTAAATGCGCAATATTCGGGCTTTCAGCACACTCATTTATATTGCTCAAAATCAATTTTAACTGAGACTATATGATTCTACTCATCGATTTACATAAGAATCAGCATTAATCTTGATATGCATGAAAATACACTAAATGCGCAATTTTCGGGCTTTCAGTACACTCATTTATATTGCTCAGAATCAATTTTAAATGTGTCCGTATGATTCTACACAACAATTTACATAAGAATCAGCATTAATCTTGATATGCATGAAAATACACTAAATGCGCAGTTTTTGAACTTTCAGTACACTCATTTATATTGATCAGAATCAATTGTAAATGAGACCATATGATTCTACACATCAATTTATATAAGAATCAGCATTAATCTTGATATGCATGAAAATACACTAAATGCGCAGTTTTTGGTCTTTCAGTACACTCATTTATATTGATCAGAATCAATTTCAAATGAAACCATATGATTCTACACATCAATTTACATAATAATCAGCATTAATCTTGATATGCATGAAAATACATTAATGCGCAATTTTCGGGCCCTCAGTACACTCATTTATATTGCTCAGAATAAATGTTAAATGAGACCGTTTGATTCTACACATCAATTTACATAAGAATCATCATTAATCTTGATATGCATGAAAATACACTATATGCGCAGTTTTTCATCATTCAGTACACTCATTTATATTGATCAGAATCAATTTTAAATGAGACCATATGATTCTACACATCAATTTACATAAGAATCAGCATTAATCTTGATATGCATGAAAATACACTAAATGCGCAATTTTCGGGCTTTCAGCACATTCATTTATATTGCTCAGAATCAATTTTAAATGAGACCATATTATTCTTCACATCAATTTACATAAGAATCAGCATTAATCTTGATATGCATGAAAATACACAAAATGCGCAAATTTCGGGCTTTCAGTACATTCATTTATATTGCTCAGAATCAATTTTAAATGAAACCATATGTTTCTACACATCAATTTAGATAAGAATCAGCATTAATCCTTATATGCATGAAAATACACTATATGCGCAATATTCGGGCTTTCAGTACACTCATTTATATTGCTCAAAATCAATTTTAAATGAGACCGTATGATTCTACACATCAATTTACATAAGAATCAGCATTAATCTTGATATGCATGAAAATACACTAAATGCGCAATTTTCGGGCTATCAGTACACTCATTTATATTGCTCAGAATAAATTTTAAATGAGACCGTATGATTCTACACATCAATTTACATAAGAATCAGCATTAATCTTGATATGCATGAAAATACACTAAATGCGCAGTTTTTGATCATTCAGTACACTCATTTATATTGATCAGAATCAATTTTAAATGAGACCATATGATTCTACACATCAATTTACATAAGAATCAGCATTAATCTTGATATGCATGAAAATACACTAAATGCGCAATTTTCGGGCTTTCAGCACATTCATTTATATTGCTCAGAATCAATTTTAAATGAAACCATATGATTCTACACATCAATTTACATAAGAATCAGCATTAATCTTGATGTGCATGAAAATACACTAAATGCGCAATATTCGGGCTTTCAGCACACTCATTTATATTGCTCAAAATCAATTTTAACTGAGACCATATGATTCTACTCACCGATTTACATAAGAATCAGCATTAATCTTGATATGCATGAAAATACACTAAATGCGCAATTTTCGGGTCTTTCAGTAGATTCATTTATATTGCTCAGAATCAATTTTAAATGAAACCATATGATTCTACACAACAATTTACATAAGAATCAGCATTAATCTTGATATGCATGAAAATACACTAAATGCGCAATTTTCGGGCTTTCAGTACACTCATTTATATTGCTCAGAATCAATTTTAAATGTGACCGTATGATTCTACACAACAATTTACATAAGAATCAGCATTAATCTTGATATGCATGAAAATACACTAAATGCGCAGTTTTTGAACTTTGAGTACACTCATTTATATTGATCAGAATCAATTGTAAATGAGACCATATGATTCTACACATCAATTTACATAAGAATCAGCATTAAGCTTGATATGCATGAAAATACACTAAATGCGCAGTTTTTGCTCTTTCAGTACACTCATTTATATTGATCAGAATCAATTTCAAATGAAACCATATGATTCTACACATCAATTTACATATGAATCAGCATTAATCTTGATATGCATGAAAATACACTAAATGCGCAATTTTCGTGCTTTCAGTACACTCATTTATATTGCTCAGAATCAATTTTAAATGTGACCGTATGATTCTACACAACAATTTACATAAGAATCAGCATTAATCTTGATATGCATGAAAATACACTAAATGCGCAGTTTTTGAACTTTCAGTATATTTATATTGATCAGAATCAATTGTAAATGAGACCATATGATTCTACACATCAATTTACATAAGAATCAGCATTAATCTTGATATGCATGAAAATACACTAAATGCGCAATTTTCGGGCTTTCAGCACATTCATTTATATTGCTCAGAATCAATTTTAAATGAGACCATATTATTCTTCACATCAATTTACATAAGAATCAGCATTAATCTTGATATGCATGAAAATACACAAAATGCGCAAATTTCGGGTTTTCAGTACATTCATTTATATTGCTCAGAATCAATTTTAAATGAAACCATATGATTCTACACATCAATTTAGATAAGAATCAGCATTAATCCTTATATGCATGAAAATACACTAAATGCGCAATATTCGGGTTTTCAGTACACTCATTTATATTGCTCAAAATCAATTTTAAAGGAGACCATATGATTCTACACATCAATTTACATAAGAATCAGCATTAATCTTGATATGCATGAAAATACACTAAATGCGCAATTTTCGGGCTATCAGTACACTCATTTATATTGCTCAGAATAAATTTTAAATGAGACCGTATGATTCTACACATCAATTTACATAAGAATCAGCATTAATCTTGATATGCATGAAAATACACTAAATGCGCAATTTTCGGGCTCTCAGTACACTCATTTATATTGCTCAGAATAAATGTTAAATGAGACCGTTTGATTCTACACATCAATTTACATAAGAATCATCATTAATCTTGATATGCATGAAAATACACTAAATGCGCAGTTTTTGATCATTCAGTACACTCATTTATATTGATCAGAATCAATTTTAAATGAGACCATATGATTCTACACATCAATTTACATAAGAATCAGCATTAATCTTGATATGCATGAAAATACACTAAATGCGCAATTTTCGGGCTTTCAGCACATTCATTTATATTGCTCAGAATCAATTTTAAATGAGACCATATTATTCTTCACATCAATGTACATAAGAATCAGCATTAATCTTGATATGCATGAAAATACACAAAATGCGAAAATTTCGGGCTTTCAGTACATTCATTTATATTGCTCAGAATCAATTTTAAATGAAACCATATGATTCTACACATCAATTTAGATAAGAATCAGCATTAATCCTTATATGCATGAAAATACACTAAATGCGCAATATTCGGGCTTTCAGTACACTCATTTATATTGCTCAACATCAATTTTAAAGGAGACCATATGATTCTACACATCAATTTACATAAGAATCAGCATTAATCTTGATATGCATGAAAATACACTAAATGCGCAATTTTCGGGCTATCAGTACACTCATTTATATTGCTCAGAATAAATTTGAAATGAGACCGTATGATTCTACACATCAATTTACATAAGAATCAGCATTAATCTTGATATGCATGAAAATACACTAAATGCGCAGTTTTTGATCATTCAGTACATTCATTTATATTGATCAGAATCAATTTTAAATGAGACCATATGATTCTACACATCAATTTACATAAGAATCAGCATTAATCTTGATATGCATGAAAATACACTAAATGCGCAATTTTCGGGCTTTCAGCACATTCATTTATATGGCTCAGAATCAATTTTAAATGAGACCATATTATTCTTCACATCAATTTACATAAGAGTCAGCATTAATCTTGATATGCATGAAAATACACAAAATGCGCAAATTTCGTGCTTTCAGTACATTCATTTATATTGCTCAGAATCAATTTTAAATGAAACCATTTGATTCTACACAACAATTTACGTAAGAATCAGCATTAATCTTGATATGCATGAAAATACACTAAATGCGCAATTTTCGGGCTTTCAATACACTCATTTATATTGTTCAGAGTCAATTTTAAATGAGACCGTATGATTCTACACATCAATATACATAAGAATCAGCATTAATCTTGATATGCATGAAAATATATTAAATGCGCAGTTTTTGGTCTTTCAGTACACTCATTTATATCGATCAGAATCAATTTTAAATGAGACCATATGATTCTACACATCAATTTACATAAGAATCAGCATTAAAATTGATATGCATGAAAACACACTAAATGCGCAATTTTCGGGTTTTCAGTATACTCATTTACATTGCTCAGAATCAATTTTAAATGAAAACATAAGATTCTACTCATCAATTTACATAAGAATCAGCATTAATCTTGATATGCATGAAAATACACTAAATGCGCAATTTTCGGGCTTTCAGTACACTCATTTATATTGCACAGAATTTGATTTTAAATGAGAACGTATGATTCTACACATCAATTTACATAAGAATCTGCATTAATCTTGATATGCAAGAAAATACACTAAATGCGCAATTTTCGGGCTTTCAGTACACTCATTTATATTGTTCAGAATCAATTTTAAATGAGACCATATGATTCTACACATCAATTTACATATGAATCAGCATTAAACATGATATGCATGAAAATACACTAAATGCGAAATTTTCGGGCTTTCAAGTACAGTTATTTATATCGCTCAAATTCAATGTGAAATGAGACCATATGATTCTACACATCAATTTACATAAGAATCAGCATTAATCTTGATATGCATGAAAATACACTAAATGCGCAATTTTCGGGTTTCAGTACACTCATTTATATTGCTCAGAATCAATTTTAAATGAAACCATATGATTCTACACATCAATTTACATAAGAATCAGCATTAATCTTGATATGCATGAAAATACACTAAATGCGCAATATTCGGTCTTTCAGTACACTCATTTATATTGCTCAGAATCAATTTTAAATGAAACCATATGATTCTACACATCAATTTACATAAGAATCAGCATTAATCTTGATATGCATGAAAATACAATAAATGCGCAATTTTCGGGATTTCAGTACACTCATTTATATTGCTCAGAAACAATTTTAAATGAGACCGTATCATTCTACACATCAATTTACATAAGAATCAGCATTAATCTTGACATGCATGAAAATACACTAAATGAGCAGTTTTTGGACTTTCAGTACATACACTTATATTGATCAGAAACAATTTTAAATGAGACCATATGATTCTACACATCCATTTACATAAGAATCAGCATTAAACTTGATATGCATGAAAATACACTAAATGCGCAATTTTCGGGCTTTCATTACACTCATTTATATTGTTCAGAATCAAGTTTAAATGAGACCATATGATTCTACACATCACTTTACATAAGAATCAGCATTAAACTTGATATGCATGAAAATACACTAAATGCGCAATTTTCCGGCTTTCAAGTACACTCATTTATATCGCTCAAAACCAATGTGAAATGAGACCATATGATTATACACATGAATTTACATAAGAATCAGCATTAATCTTGATATGCATGAAAATACAATAAATGCGCAATTTTCGGGCTTTCAGTACACTCTTTTTATATTGCTCAGAATCAATTTTAAATGAAACCATATGATTCTACACATCAATTTACATAAGAATCAGCAGTAATCTTGATATGCATGTAAACACACTAAATGCGCAATTTTCGGGCTTTCAGTACACTCATTTATATGGCTCAGAATCAATTTTAAATGAAACCGTATGATTCTACGCATCAATTTACATAAGAATCAGCATTAATCTTGATATGCATGAAAATACACTAAATGCGCAATTTTCGGGCTTTCAGTACACTCATTTATATTGATCAGAATCAATTTTAAATGAGACTGTATGATTCTACACATCAATTTACATAAGAATCAGCATTAATCTTGATATGCATGAAAATACACTAAATGCGCAATTTTCGGGCTTTCAGTACACTCATTTATATTGCTCAGAATCAATTTTACATTAAACCATATGATTCTACACATCAATTTACATAAGAATCAGCATTAATCTTGATATGCATGAAAATACACTAAATGCGCAATTTTCGGGCTTTCAGTACACTCATTTATATTGTTCAGAGTCAATTTTAAATGAGACCATATGATTCTACACATCAATTTACATAAGAATCAGCATTAAACTTGATATGCATGAAAATACACTAAATGCGCAATTTTCGGGCTTTCAGTACACTCATTTATATCGCTCAAAATCAATGTGAAATGAGACCATATGATTATACACATCAATTTACATAAGAATCAGCATTAATCTTGATATGCATGAAAATACACTAAATGCGCAGTTTTCGGGCTTTCAGTACACTCATTTATATTGCTCAGAATAAATTTGAAATGAGACCGTATGATTCTACACATCAATTTACATAAGAATCAGCATTAATCTTGATATGCATGAAAATACACTAAATGCGCAGTTTTTGATCATTCAGTACACTCATTTATATTGATCAGAATCAATTTTAAATGAGACCATATGATTCTACACATCAATTTACATAAGAATCAGCATTAATCTTGATATGCATGAAAATACACTAAATGCGCAATTTTCGGGCTTTCAGCACATTCATTTATATTGCTCAGAATCAATTTTAAATGAGACCATATTATTCTTCACATCAATGTACATAAGAATCAGCATTAATCTTGATATGCATGAAAATACACAAAATGCGAAAATTTCGGGCTTTCAGTACATTCATTTATATTGCTCGGAATCAATTTTAAATGAAACCATATGATTCTACACATCAATTTAGATAAGAATCAGCATTAATCCTTATATGCATGAAAATACACTAAATGCGCAATATTCGGGCTTTCAGTACACTCATTTATATTGCTCAACATCAATTTTAAAGGAGACCATATGATTCTACACATCAATTTACATAAGAATCAGCATTAATCTTGATATGCATGAAAATACACTAAATGCGCAATTTTCGGGCTATCAGTACACTCATTTATATTGCTCAGAATAAATTTGAAATGAGACCGTATGATTCTACACATCAATTTACATAAGAATCAGCATTAATCTTGATATGCATGAAAATACACTAAATGCGCAGTTTTTGATCATTCAGTACATTCATTTATATTGATCAGAATCAATTTTAAATGAGACCATATGATTCTACACATCAATTTACATAAGAATCAGCATTAATCTTGATATGCATGAAAATACACTAAATGCGCAATTTTCGGGCTTTCAGCACATTCATTTATATGGCTCAGAATCAATTTTAAATGAGACCATATTATTCTTCACATCAATTTACATAAGAGTCAGCATTAATCTTGATATGCATGAAAATACACAAAATGCGCAAATTTCGTGCTTTCAGTACATTCATTTATATTGCTCAGAATCAATTTTAAATGAAACCATTTGATTCTACACAACAATTTACATAAGAATCAGCATTAATCTTGATATGCATGAAAATACACTAAATGCGCAATTTTCGGGCTTTCAGTACACTCATTTATATTGTTCAGAGTCAATTTTAAATGAGACCGTATGATTCTACACATCAATATACATAAGAATCAGCATTAATCTTGATATGCATGAAAATATATTAAATGCGCAGTTTTTGGTCTTTCAGTACACTCATTTATATCGATCAGAATCAATTTTAAATGAGACCATATGATTCTACACATCAATTTACATAAGAATCAGCATTAAAATTGATATGCATGAAAACACACTAAATGCGCAATTTTCGGGTTTTCAGTATACTCATTTACATTGCTCAGAATCAATTTTAAATGAAAACATAAGATTCTACTCATCAATTTACATAAGAATCAGCATTAATCTTGATATGCATGAAAATACACTAAATGCGCAATTTTCGGGCTTTCAGTACACTCATTTATATTGCACAGAATTTGATTTTAAATGAGACCATATGATTCTACACATCAATTTACATAAGAATCAGCATTAAACATGATATGCATGAAAATACACTAAATGCGAAATTTTCGGGCTTTCAAGTACAGTTATTTATATCGCTCAAATTCAATGTGAAATGAGACCATATGATTCTACACATCAATTTACATAAGAATCAGCATTAATCTTGATATGCATGAAAATACACTAAATGCGCAATTTTCGGGTTTCAGTACACTCATTTATATTGCTCAGAATCAATTTTAAATGAAACCATATGATTCTACACATCAATTTACATAAGAATCAGCATTAATCTTGATATGCATGAAAATACACTAAATGCGCAATATTCGGTCTTTCAGTACACTCATTTATATTGCTCAGAATCAATTTTAAATGAAACCATATGATTCTACACATCAATTTACATAAGAATCAGCATTAATCTTGATATGCATGAAAATACAATAAATGCGCAATTTTCGGGATTTCAGTACACACATTTATATTGCTCAGAATCAATTTTAAATGAGACCGTATGATTCTACACATCAATTTACATAAGAATCAGCATTAATCTTGATATGCATGAAAATACACTAAATGCGCAATTTTCGGGCTTTCAGTACACTCATTTATATTGCTCTGAATCAATTTTAAATGAAACCATATGATTCTACACATCAATTTACATAAGAATCCGCATTAATCTTGATATGCATGAAAATATACTAAATGCGCAATTTTCGGGCTTTCAGTACACACATTGATATTGCTCAGAATCAATTTAAAATTAAACCATATGATTCTACATATCAATTTACATAAGAATCAGCATTAATCTTGACATGCATGAAAATACACTAAATGCGCAATATTCGGGCTTTCAGTACACTCATTTATATTGCTCAGAATCAATTTTAAATGAAACCATATGATTCTACACATCAATTTACATAAGAATCAGCATTAATCTTGATATGCATGAAAATACACTAAATGCGCAATTTTCGGGCTTTCAGTACTCTCATTTATATTGATCAGAATCAATTTGAAATGAAACCATGTGATTCTACACATCAATTTACATAAGAATCAGCATTAATCTTGATATGCATGAAAATACACTAAATGAGTAATTTTCGGGCTTTCAGTACACTCATTTATATTGCTCAGAATTAATTTTAAATGAGACCGTATGATTCTACACATCAATTTACATATGAATCAGCATTAATCTTGATATGCATGAAAATACACTAAATGCGCAATTTTCGGGCTTTCAGTACACACATTGATATTGCTCAGAATCAATTTTAAATGAAACCATATGATTCTACATATCAATTTACATAAGAATCAGCATTAATCTTGACATGCATGAAAATACACTAAATGCGCAATTTTCGGGCTTTCAGTACACTCATTTCTATTGCTCAGAATCAATTTGAAATGAAACCATGTGATTCTACACATCAATTTACATAAGAATCAGCATTAATCTTGATATGCATGAAAATACACTAAATGCGCAATTTTCGGGCTTTCAGTACACTCATTTATATTGCTCGGAATCAATTTTAAATGAGAACATATGATTCTACACATCAATTTACATAAGAATCAGCATTAATCTTGATATGCATGAAAATACACTAAACGCGCAATTTTCGGGCTTTCAGTACACACATTTATATTGCTCAGAATCAATTTTAAATGAGACCGTATGATTCTACACATCAATTTACATAAGAATCAGCATTAATCTTGATATGCATGAAAATACACTAAATGCGCAATTTTCGGGCTTTCAGTACACTCATTTATATTGCTCTGAATCAATTGTAAATGAAACCATATGATTCTACACATCAATTTACATAAGAATCAGCATTAATCTTGATATGCATGAAAATACACTAAATGCGCAATTTTCGGGCTTTCAGTACTCTCATTTATATTGATCAGAATCAATTTGAAATGATACCATGTGATTCTACACATCAATTTACATATGAATCAGCATACATCTTGATATGCATGAAAATACACTAAATGCGCAATTTTCGGGCTTTCAGTACACACATTGATATTGCTCAGAATCAATTTTAAATGGAACCATATGATTCTACATATCAATTTACATAAGAATCAGCATTAATCTTCACATGCATGAAAATACACTAAATGCGCAATTTTCGGGCTTTCAGTACACTCATTTATATTGCTCAGAATCCATTTGAAATGAAACCATGTGATTCTACACATCAATTTACATAAGAATCAGCATTAATCTTGATATGCATGAAAATACACTAAATGAGTAATTTTCGGGCTTTCAGTACACTCATTTATATTGCTCAGAATCAATTTTAAATGAGGCCGTATGATTCTACACACCAATTTACATGTCAATCAGCATTAATCTTGATATGCATGAAAATACACTAAATGCGCAGTGTTTGATCTTTCAGTACACTCATTTATATTGATCAGAATCAATTTTAAATGAGACCATACGATTCTACACATCAATTTACATAAGAATCAGCATTAATCTTGATATGCATGAAAATACACTAAATGCGCAATTTTCGGGCTTTCAGTACACTCATTTATATTGCTCAGAATCAATTTTAATTGAATCCATATGATTCTACACATCAATTTACATAAGAATCAGCATTAATCTTGATATGCATGAAAATACACTAAATGCGCAATTTTCCGGCTTTCAGTACACTCATTTATATTGCTCAGAATCAATTTTAAATGAGACCGTATGATTCTACACATCAATTTACATAAGAATCAGCATTAATCTTGATATGCATGAAAATACACTAAATGCGCAATTATCAGTCTTTCAGTACAGTCATTTCTATTGCTCAGAATCAATTTTAAATGAAACCATATGATTCTACACATCAATTTACATAAGAATCAGCATTAATCTTGATATGCATGAAAATACACTAAATGAGTAATTTTCGGGCTTTCAGTACACTCATTTATATTGATCAGAATCAATTTTAAATGAGACCATACGATTCTACACATCAATTTACATAAGAATCAGCATTAATCTTGATATGCATGAAAATACACTAAATGCGCAATTTTCGGGCTTTCAGTACACTCATTTATATTGCTCAGAATCAATTTTAATTGAATCCATATGATTCTACACATCAATTTACATAAGAATCAGCATTAATCTTGATATGCATGAAAATACACTAAGTGCTCAATATTCTGGCTTACAGTACACTCATTTATATTGATCAGAATCAATTTTAAATGAGACCATATGATTCTACACATCAATTTACATAAGAATTAGCATTAATCTTGATATGCATGAAAATACACTTAATGCGCAATATTCCAGCTTTCAGTACACTCATTTATATTGCTCAGAATCAATTTTAAATGAGACCGTATGATTCTACACAACAATTTACATAAGAATCAACATTAATCTTGATATGCATGAAAATACACTAAATGCGCAAATTTCGGGCTTTCAGTACACTCATTTATATTGCTCAGAATCAATTTTAAATGAAACCATATGATTCTACACATCAATTTACATAAGAATCAGCATTAATCTTGATATGCATGAAAATACACTACATGCGCAATTTTCGGTCTTTCAGTACAGTCATTTCTATTGCTCAGAATCAATTTTAAATGAAACCATATGATTCTACACATCAATTTACATAAGATTCAGCATTAATCTTGATATGCATGAAAATACACTAAATGCGCAATTTTCGGGCTTTCAGTACACTCATTTATATTGCTCGGAATCAATTTTAAATGAGACCATATGATTCTACACATCAATTTACATAAGAATCAGCATTAATCTTGATATGCATGAAAATACACTAAATGCGCAATTTTCGGGCTTTCAGTACACACATTCATGTCG